>JAQFZW010001103.1:0-33410 GCA_034687055.1 Heteromurus nitidus
CGGGGACAACTTTTGGCTCACAAGAAAATTCATTTAATGGACGAAGGAAAGTTGGAATGTTTTACCTGCCCGTTTTGCGATCACAAGTCTAAGCGGAAGTATCACATGGACTCGCACATCCTCGCCCATGTCCGTGAAAAGCCATTGCTCTGCCAGCACTGCGGGAGTGAATTTCGCCACATTCAGGATGTGAAACGTCACGCGAACAAGTGTCACGCTGGAGGAACAAAATGATGATGAATGTGGGCATAAGCAGTAGCAACTTTCGACCTTTGAACGAAAATTATGAATATGAATTTAATGATTTTGTGTCAAATTGTGGTAGAAAGCATAATCAAGAATAAAGAAAGGTAAAATATTTCACATTCAATAACACAAATTTTAAGACAAGACAAATTTTATTTATTCTTAAAAACAAAATAAATCCAAAAATATCTTGTGAATAAGTACTGAATCATGTTGCATAAATACAGTCAGTCCCATTTCATGCTAAAACGAACAGCGTAGATACGACCCTCCATTTGATATGCAACAGAAAGTGTCACATCATAATCCTCATGATTTTTGTCAACTGCAGTCACCATTTCCATTTGAAAACTCTTTCTAGTCATGGCGCGTACGGCTGCAGCAATTTCGTTGACGAGAGTCCCATTCCCTCCCTCTGATTGGTTTAGAGCCATATTGTCCATAGCGTAGCAAATGCCCCGGAGTGACCTTCCAATTTGTCTTCCAGCTATGACCATGTGTACAGTCATTATCAGGTTGAGTTTCATCACCTCGACGAGTGCCTTCACTTCTGTCTTCTGCATAGGCGTCTCCCGTCGCACTTTCATGTCGCAATAAATTGAAGGGTGTGGTTCCATGAAGGTAATAAAACATTCCTGAGGAATTCCAGAAGGAAATGCACCTGTCAAATCAGACGGCTGTGGTTCAAACAATGTCTCCAGCTTGACGACATTGCGATCCCTGATGTCTTGTAAACGTTTCCTTGTAACTCCAGCGAATTTCTTGAGCTTCTCGATCACAGCAGGACTTACTCCATACAACAAGTCGTTGTAAGGATTAGCAGGCTCCACGATGAAGTAACGGCGTTGGAGAATATTTTTGTTGCCGACCACAGCATGCATTTCCCCTTGAGGAACTACAATCCACTCGTCTCCGACCTTGTGAAACACCAATTTCAGCGAGTCCAATTGTTGAATCATGTCCATGAAATGCTCCAGCGCCCGCAACTCACTCTTTTCAGCCATCTTCTCTTCTTCCTTGAGCGCTGCAGCGACGCTAATCAGCTCCATTATTGTGCTTCCGCCGGAGACGTAAGCGCCAAGGTGAAGAGTCTTGTACCAAGCTTTCCCCAGTCGAGCCAATGAATGGGCGAAGCCACTCTGATTCTTCATGAATTCCAGAACATCTTCCATCAAACTGCTGCTGTACATGAGCACTTTGTTGGGGTCCTTGAACATGATCGCAAAGACTTGTTCTCGGGTGAGATCATTTGCCGCGGGGACAATATCAACTTTAATCCCATTCGTGAAGAGAAACTTCAGAGAAATGCGTGTCTTGAAGAAGCTGTCGGGCAGAATCTTCAATTGATTTTGGTGGAGAATGAGGATACTCTCGAAGTCATCCAAGACCCGTTCGAAAATCGGACGGTGGTGATTGACATGGATGACGATGTCAAAGTCGGGGTTGATGACATCCGTCCTCTTCCCAATGCTCCCACTGACCTTCTTCTTTGCCACGTAGTCCACCTCCCGTTCGAGAAGCTGCACCACCTGCGAACACGTTCAATTCAAGAGTGTCGATCGTTTAGTTTTTAAAGAATTATAACCTTTTTTAATTAAAGCAAGTCGATCATTATTATTAATTACTTGAGGAATTTAATTTGAAAGAAAACGATATACATAAAAACGTAAATAAAACATACCTCTTGGCACAATTTCGTTCCTTCATCCGAATACTCCTTCGGAGCCTTCAAGTTTTCTGCAAATTTTCGCAGACTCGCGTCCACGTCTACCTGATTACTTCCTGTCATTTTTCTTAAATTTGAAATTGACGAATTCTGGCAAAGGAACAAGTTGGTTTATGGATTTTTAAAAAGTTGAACACTTTAATATATTCAATATTTCCGACGAATAGTTTAATAAGAGAAACGAAAATCGACAACTTTTTGGTTTTCCTAGTTTGCAACACGCACAAATCGAGGACAAAAAAGATCCTTTAATGCAGCCGCAATTCCACACAGACGCATGCATCTTCACATTCTTCACCAAAACGTTTTTCAGCATCGGAAAACGTTCCGTTCATTCGTAGAATATAATATTGAGGGGTGCATGCATAAATGCATCAACATGAATCCAACAGGATGAAATTTGCTACGAAATATTGCTGTTCTGGAAGTTGCAAATTTCAATTTGAAATAAAATTAGAGCAAATCTGGAGTCCATTGTATGCAACTATGAAATATCAAATATGAATATTTTGCTGGAAACAAGTGATGACTGATGAGTGATGGACTTCAATGAAACAAAATCAAATAACAATTATAAAAGTGATTACTTTTATTACAAAGATTTAGAACTAAATATTTTAAACTAAATAAATATTTTAATTTAAAACACATAACTTTATGTGTTTTAAATTAAAATATTTATGCTTCTCAGTTTAAATCTTTTCATTTGTAAACGACCTGTATGTTTTAGCGGAACTCATTGCGCATGATAACATCAATAACCTCAAATCATTATAACATAAAATGGTCGAACATTTTTTCACAATTTTATGGCGAGCTAGTTCCATGACATGCTAAAGCGGACAGCGTAACTTCCTCCATCCACCTGGTACGGAACAGAGAGGGTAACATCGAAATGTTCATGACTTTTGTCTCGTGCATCACATAGCTCCGTTTGAAAGTTATTTCTAGTCATGTTTCGAACGGCTGCAGCAACATCATGGTGAATTGTCGCATTGGCATTACCTCCTGCGACTGCGGTGGAATTCAGGCTCATTTTATCAGCAGCAAAGCAAAGTCCGTCGATTGTTCTCGCAATTCGTGCCCCTGATGCGGCCGAGTTTACAGTCATTAGCAAATTGCGCTTCATAGCTGCAACAACATTCTTGACTTCAGTTTTCTGCATGGCTCTTTCTCCTTCTTCCCGTCTCACCTTCTGGTCACCATTAATTGAGCTGAATGGTTCTTGGAAGGTAATTAAGACACGAGGAGGAATGCCTGAAGGAAATTCACGAGTCAGGTCGGATGGTTGCGGTTCAAACAAGATCTCAAACTTGATGGAATTACTTCCCTTCAAGTCCAGCAGGCGTTTCCTTGTGTCTCCAGCGAATTTCTTGAGCTTCTCGATAACAGCGGGACTCACTCCATACAACAAGTCGTTGTAAGGATTAGCAGGCTCTACGACGAAGCAGGACCGTTTGAGTATATCTTTGTTGCCGACTACGGCGTACATTTCCGGTTGGGGTACTACAGTCCACTCGTCTCCGACCTTGCGAAACATCAGTTTGAGAGAGTCCAGTTGTCGAATCATGTCAATGAAATGCTCCAGCGCTCTCAATTCACTCTTTTCAGCCATCTTCTCTTCCTTCAGCGCTGCCGCGACACTAATCAGTTCCATTATTGTGCTTCCGCCGGAAACATACGCGCCCAGATGCAGAGTCTTGTACCAGGCTTTCCCCAGTCGAGCCATCGAATGAGTAAAGGTACTCTGATTCTTCATGAATTCCACCACGTCGTCCATCAAGCAGCTGCTATACATGTGCACCTTGTTCGGGTGCTTGGCCATGATCGCAAACACTTGTTCTCGGGTGAGGTCATTTGCTGCAGGAACTATGTCAACCTTGATCCCGTTGGTAAATTCGAACTGAACCGAGAATCGTGTAGTCTTCAAGCTGTCCAAATCAATCTTCAAGTGATCTCCGTTCAACATGAGAATGTTCTCAAAGTCATCCAAGACCTGTTCGAAAAGCGGTTTATGTTCGTTGACATGAATGACAATGTCGAAGTCCGGGTTGATCACGTCCGTTCTTTTCCCAATGCTTCCGCCTGTTTTCTTCCTTGCCACGTAGCCCACCTTACTTTCGAGGAGTTGTACCACCTGTGAAGGCATAACGTTTATCAGATATACATTTTTTGTGAAATTATTTTCTGTTTAATTGTTTAAACAAGATTTTGTGAATTAATCTGAAGCTTTTAAACTTTCTCACCTTTTGACACAGTTCCTTTCCTTCGCTGGAATACTCCTCTGGAGCTTTTAAGCTTTCAGCAAAATTCCGAAGACTTAGGTCCACATCATTTTGTGCTGGCATTTTGCAACGATGAACTTTCAAGAAGTTTTCGGGATTTAATTTTCTAACCGAAAACTGAGTATTGGTTATGGAATCAATTAGGAGACTGCAACAGGTTTGTGGTAGAGATATGAGTGCGTTCTCAGTGGCTGGAACTCCGACTTTTATATCATGTTGCAAAAGATTCTCCGGATGCCAGAAAACGTGAGAGAATAACGTTAAGAAAACGTTTAAACATTTTAAATGAGAGGTATTATATCATAGGCAGTAAGCATATATGCCTGTAGTGCAGATATATATACATGTTTGCCAACAGATTTAAGTTATCACTGTCACAGATAAACCACTTATCAAATTATCGTTGTATTAGTTCCAACTCCGATGCACCACATTTTCTGCCCAGAAATAATGAAAGCAATTAGTCATACATCTATTTATATAACTCGCATCAAACTCCAAGGACAAAGAAAATCACGGACGATTCCCGAACATTAATGAAACTTCGAGAATGATCCAAATAGGCTTATAAAAAGGCTGATGCAAGCAAATTAAGGAAATGAATATTTGTAAATGATCATTTTTACTAAACTTGAATCATGACCATGAATCATTTTCACTGAGCCTTAATAGTGCCAAGGCCAAGGGTACCAAAAACATGGAATGCTCGTATGTAATCTTATGAAATAAATATGTCTTCCGAAATCCTTTGAAACTTTTTC
Source organism: Heteromurus nitidus (assembly GCA_034687055.1). Lineage (NCBI taxonomy): Eukaryota > Metazoa > Arthropoda > Collembola > Entomobryomorpha > Entomobryidae > Heteromurus > Heteromurus nitidus. The sequence goes on from JAQFZW010001103.1 coordinate 5,019, forward strand.
AAGTGAAACACTGAGCTTGATTCAAAATCAAGGAATATTGACATTTTCGTTATTTTCAGCGTGACCAGTGACCATGTGTTCGAAGACGAAAATGAAATCGGCACTAATTGTTGCTACTTTACTGTATGCGACGTTTGGTGTCTCGGCTGTTGAAACCAAGGCACTAAATGGGACTGGGAATTCGTCATTAGCTTCCCACAGCAGTACTGAAATATCAACTCCATCATCCCAAAATGTGATCGACGAACCAACCATTTGGACGAAAATACTCTCCGAAGTGGCGAAGACTTTGGGATGTGCTATTTTGGGCGGTATACTCCTTCCGTTAGCAATTAACCTGTTAATCAACATTTTAGGATGTCGCCCAAGTGGAATTAAAGGTGGAACGTGTGCTGCCTTGATCCAATCAATCATTGGAAATGTGGTAGGAGGCTCCTTTTTTGCATTAGGCCAATCTCTTGGAGCAACCGGTGGTTGTCCAATATGTGGTCCAGTCGGGATTTTTGGAGCCGTGTTGGGTGCAGGAGGTTACATCGGTTGCAGATTGTATGGATTGATTTCGTAAGTAATTGCACCATTAAGATGGATGACGGCAGAGTATTCTTGAAATCACAAATGGAGAAAATGGAGGGTGCAATAAATCAAAATCATAGTTTATTTTAAATGGGGTGGGTGAATTTATGTATTTATGTGAATTATAATTAGTAGATACTGTGCAGAAAGGTGTATACTACTGAACTGAAATCTTGAAGTTTCATGTACGATTTTATTCGAGAACTATATAATTTTCCTGTGTACAAGTAATCAAGTCTGCATTCGTGTAAAAACAAATTAAATCCAGCACCAATTCTAAAGATAAATCGTGCATTGCAGATGTTAATTATATAGTAGAATCTTGTTCCTAAAACATGTGAATAAATATGAGCGGTTAACGTAAAACAATACTATAATATTTAATATTGTGATTCTTACAAAATATTTTTCAACAGTGTTTATTATTAGGAATTAGGAATATCAAAAAGACACGAACTCATAAAAAGTTTTAAAAAACGTAGCATGTGGACAAATTGTTATATTTTTATTTCATTTTGAATATTCTGATCTAATTCCATTTCATGCTATAACGAACAGCATAGCCGCTATACCCGCCACACGGTACGGAACAGAAAGTGTTACATCGAAATCTTCATGCCTTTGAGGAAATGCACCGCCGCCACCACCCACTTCTCTTTGAAAGTTATTTTTCGTCATGTTCCTTACCGCTGCAATAACGTCATCGTGGATTGTCGCCCCTACGCCTGCTGTTGTGGAATTTAATGACATACTGTCAATAGCCAGACAAACTCCTCCAATTGGTCTCACAATGCGTGCCCCTGCTACGACCGAGTTAACAGTCATTAGCAAATTGCGCTTCATTGCCTCAACAAGATTATGGACTTCAGTTTTCCGCATGACCTCCTCCCGTCTCACTGTTAGATCACAATGAATTGAGCTGTATGGTTCTTGATAGGTAATCATAATCATATAACGAGGAAAAATGGGAATTCATGAGTCAGGTCTGATGGTTGCGGTTCAAACAAGATCTCTAAATTGATTTCCCCCGTCACGTCTTCGAGACGTTTTCTTGTAACTCCAAGCAAATTTCTTGAGTTCTCAACGACCATCGGACTCACTCCATACAACAGAAGGTTGTAAGGATTAGCAAACTCCAGTATGCAGCTCATTAATCGGATCGGAAACTTTTCAGTGATTTTCGAAACTTTTCAGTGATTTTTCGAAACTTTCGAAATTTTAACAGTTTTGGGAGTACGTTGCCGCCTCCGGCGGCAACTGTACTCTCAAAAATTCTTTTTTCGCTAAGTGTACTCCGAGTGACACTCGGAACTTCGTACAAGTTTTCCATGCCTGACTTTCGAGCAGTTGTATTACCTGCGAAAACGATTTTAAAATATACATACGCATAATTAATTTATGTTTAGTCAGTTAATCATTTCGTTTGGAAGTTAATCTGAAGAATTGAATATTTAACGGACCCGATGACACAGCGCCGTTCCTTGGCTTAAATACTCGTCGGAAGCTTTCAGGCTGTCTGCAAATCTTCGCAGAAACAATTCCACATCTTTTGGAGGCGTCATTTTATACTGTGGCCGCTTTGTTCAATTTTCAGAGGAATTTCTAAACTGATTAACTTATGTCGGATAATTTTTTACTGTTCCATCATCAAACGAAGACTGGTTTGTGACTGAAATATTAGGCCTAAAATTTAAGGCAAGTTGGCAGTGAGGAGGAAAACATTCAGGGTGTAATAAGCATCTTACAAACCGTTTTTCTGATGGCTCAAAACGTTTTTACAGAATGCAACAGGGCTGTATTACTAGGAACACGACATTAACTATCATGCAGTTTGGTGTGCTTGAAGTGAGGTTAATACATTTGTCAGAGATTCATTTGAGTATCCTAAACATGGTTGCAGCTCCGATTGCAATTCACGTCATTTAATTTATAGAAAGAGAACAACAATCTTTTTACACCCATTGAATTGATTTCATGCGACAAGTTAAAACAGATGTTATGTTTGATGTGATTTGTGGAAATGTGTTCGATCATGCCATAGTTTATAATGAGCTTGAAATGGTTAAATATATTTATAAACGAGCTTTTACACACTGCTAAGAGCAACTTATAATGCATACGATCAATACGAAATGTGACAATGGGATTGGGAGTATACTCGGAGTAAATACGATATCATGAGTATAACATATGAACGAAGGATTGGTTCAAAATAACTTCTGGTCCAACAATAATTGCATTATAATTATTTAATTACAATTAGATTAATTATAGTTGATCAAATTCAATACTTTTTCCCAGCTTCCATATCTTGACTAGACTCATTCGATGAGTCCTAAAAAACTCCAACCACAAACCAATGAGGTCACCAAAAAACGTCAGAATTAAAAGTTTGTATAAACTTCAATACTTACGTAGCTTTTTCGTGTGAACATGGCCCTCCAAAAAGGCTGTCAAATGTAAATGTAAACACATAAAGCAAGTAGTAGTATTGACAAATTAAAATCCTGACTGAACTATGTGTTCCAAGACTCTGATGAAGTTCACACTCATTTTTGCGGCTGTATTGCATTCAACGCTATTTGTTGTCTCGGCTAACGAAACAAATGTATCAAATGGAAATGGAACCGAAGATTCATTTCTAATAAAAATTCTCTCAGAAGCGAAGAAAACTTTGGGATGCATAATTTTGGCTGCCATTCTCCTTCCGCTAACAATTAACTTAATGATCAACATTTTAGGATGTCGTTCAGGTGGCATTCAAGGTGGATCAGTTGCGGCTTTTATTCAATCAATCATTGGAAACGTTGTGGGAGGCTCCGTTTTTGCGATAGCCCAATCTCTTGGGGCCAGAGGTGGCGTTTCAATATTTGGAGCAGCAGGGCTTCTTGGAGCCGTGTTTGGCGCAGGTTACATCGTTAGCAGATTGTATGGAGTTGAGTTCGTAAGTCAATTCAGGAAAAGTATTTAGAATTTTCGATTTCACTTTTCACCAAATGGGTTTGTGCATTATATTTGCAGGCGGAGTTGGAGGTATGGGTTGCTAACTGGAGAAACTTTGGAGTGCAATTATAAGTCAAAATTATAGTAAAGTTTTTGTGGATATTTTTAATGGATATGCTGAATTCTATGTATGATTTATGAATTATGAACTATAATTTTCTTCTGTACAATAATCAAGTCTATATTAGTGTAAAATAAATTGAATCCTGCTTCGACTCTGAATCCGTCTCCTCCGAAAATGATTGCCACATTTACAAAGTCACTTTATAAATATTCATTCTTTCCGTGAAACTTGGCACAAAGAAGCCAATGAAGTTAATCGCCAACAAAGCGCTTTTTCCTGTCATCTGCATCCTCACGTGTATGTATGCCTTGAGCATTTGAAACTGTAAATTTTTAAAAAGTCGACAAATATAAAATTAATAAAACTTATTATTTAAATTCTTTGAACTTAAATTAGTACACAATTTACCTTCTCCAAAAACTCTAAATCAGCCGAAGTAGTATTTCCTGCCCACACCGGATTGGTTCTGCTTTCTCCTTCTCCTGCAAACGTCAGCAATCCCTCTTCCTCATCCTCACTGGATTCCACGTCCTTGACTCCAAGATCCTTCAAAATATCCCTAACATCGGAGCCTCCTCCACCAGTGACAAAATCATTCAGCCAAATGTGTATCTCCCTCGCGAGGTCATTCGTCTTGACCGCTTGCCAGGCGGTATGCACCACCAATCCATACGTGACGAAAATGATCAGAATGTCAGCATTGAGTTCCCTCATGGCAGAAAAGCTCATATCCTCCGCAATAATGTCGTCCTTGTGGGATGAAGACGCTCCTACCATCAGCATAACTAATTTCATCCAGCCTCCAAACAAGGTGCTCGCCCCGGTCAGAAACCCTTGCCAAAATGTTTGCGCGTTGAAGACGACAGCGAAGAGGACGACCCAAATTAGGAAGGGGAAATACAGCGAGAATATCTGATTGACGAAAATGATCGTTTCCGCTGCGCCAGTGTAGAGTTTCTTGATTTTGTTGAGGTGATGAATATTTGGAGTTTCTCTCTTCAAAAGAATCTTGTAAATGACTGATTTGATGACTAAAAACTGGAATTTTATGGCGTAGCAGAAGGCACAGTAGAGGGGCAACATGAGAGTGCAGAAAATATCCATGAGGAGGTCAGTAGTGACCTTGAAGGTTTTCCAGAAATCTGAAATTTCTTCATGCTCCGGGATGTTGTATCTGTACTGGACAAAATAGCGGACGGTGTGGAGAGATGCGACGATGAATAGCATCGAAAATATACGAAGTCTGAAATTGCTACATCCAACCCCGGAATATCTCCAGTGGAGCTTGTCCAGTTGGACGAGAAGATTACGAATTCTGTATCCCCTCAGCCAGGAGTAGTTGAGTGGGAGAATAACGGAAATGAAGTGGAGCAGTTGGAGAATGTTGAAGAAAATTGAGGTTTCGTACACTGGGTTGAGAAAGAGGCGGTCGAAAATCCCCCAGAATGTGTGAATCAGGTAAAGATTCATGAGTGCAGTTGGGACAAGAAGAAGGGATGAGAACAGGATTTGGGGAAATGTGAGGAATTCCCGTTTAATCCAGAAGAAAAATGAGGGGACCTTGTACGTTTTTCTGCTTGGGATTATGAGGTAGAAAGGACATCCCCAGCAAATGAACGGGAAGGTGGTGAATCGAAATGTTCGGGACCAGAAGGTAGAAATCCTTGAGGAAGGTGGAGAAGTTTGGAGATTGGAATTCGAGGATGGGATTTCTAGTTTGAATGATTCTGGTTTCCAGCCATGTTTCTGGGGGAGTTCAGGAGATTTATGCGGATAGACAATGAAGGATGAAGGCATCCTGCTTGTATGATATGAGTCTGGTGTTGTGATTCAAAATGAGAAAAATTCAGAAAATTTTGATTTGCTGAAACACCTGGAAATAAGTGTTGTTCCAAGAATATATTATGCAGCACTTCGCTGGACAAATAAGCGAGGTCCATGATGATAAGAGAAAACGTTTTTCATGTAATGTTTAATCGATATTTGATATTTGTACTGTCTTTTAATAACATACGTTGACGTCAGTTTCTTGAGATGACATTGACATTCGTAGAATTGGATGGATAGGTGATATATTATGAATTAATGTGAGGTTGAGAGCAAATAATATTGCTCGAATGAGTCAAGTGTTCACATTCGAAGATTAAATTGAGTCATTTTTCTCGGAATAGGGAGGTTAGGTGGCGTATATTGACTATTTACATAAAGCAATGTGTTGCATAATTGATTATACTTGTAGAAATGTACGATATTAAAAATAGGTGCTAATTAAATATGGGCATAAATCAATACTGAATGGATGCATATTGTTTATTTCGAACTTTTTGAATTGTATTTTTTAGATTAAACGACTGGCTCGACTTGTCTGCACTTTCTCTCAAAATGTGACTTTATAAGTATCCATCCTTCCTGACAACGATGGCGTATACAAACTTACGAACGGGATGGAAAGAAGTGCCGACTTGTTCACCTGCATCCTCACGTGAATGTATGCTTTCAACAACTGAAACTATAACAAAGACAACATAAAAATTAGTGGAAACTACTCTACCAATTGACTTAAAAATGTTTAATCAATTAAAAAGGCTTACTTTTTCAATGAATTCTGGATCTTTTAACATTCTGTTTGTTGGTGAAGTCTTCTGCTGCTCCTCACCTTCATTTCCCTTTTCCTCCAATTCCAATTCCACCTCACCACCAATCTGACTCAGTATCCCTTTGACATCCGTGCCACCTCCTCCCACAGCCAAATCATTCAGCCAAATATTCACCGCCCTCGCGCAATCATTCGTTCCCACCGCCTGCCAAAGAGTGTAGAAGATGAGTGCGTACGTGACTATAATCCCCAATATTTCCGCATTGAATTCTCTCACGTCCGACTCGGTGACTTTCAAAGCTTCTTCAATTTGTTGTTGAACAGCTTTCTCATCTTCCGCCACCAAAACCCCGAAAACAAACTTGAGCAAATACTTGACCAAGCTGCTCACCCCTCTGCCCAGTCCCTTCCAAAGGAGGTCTGAATTGTACAAGGATCCAAAAATGATATTCGCCAGAACAAAAGCCATGTAGTACGACAAAAGATGGTTAATTAGCATGATGCTATCTGCAGCTCGAGTGTAAAGTGCCTTGATTTTCTCCAAAAGCTTCACAGTTGGGATTCTCTTCACCATCAGGGTCCTGTAGATGACCGCTTTGATAACATGAAACTGGAACTTGGCCGAGTAGCAGAAAGTGCAGTACACCGGCAGCATCAGAGTGCAGAAAAATTCAATGAGGATGTCCGCAACGACTCTGGAAATGTTGATAAATGTGGCGTCTTCATTTCGGGGAAAGTTGTGCCGATAACTGGAAGCGTATTTGATTAGTTGGAGGCAGGCAGTTATGAGAAGCATTGTGGCAAGCTTGAATCGAAACAAGGTAGTCCCAACTCCGGGATACTTCCTGTGCAGATTTTCCAGGTGAGAGAGGAAGTTGTTGATGTTGCATCCCCAGAGCCAGGTGTAGTTTACTGGAAGAAGCACGCTGAGGATGGAGAACAAGTGACCAAATTCGGTTAAGATGGAAGCTTCTGCTGTGGCGGAAATGAAGAGGCGGTTGGTTACAGTGAAGAAGACGAAAGTAGTGTAAATATTCAAGAGGAATGTGGGGACGAGAAGAATTGAAGAGAAAATTCGCTCAAAAGGTTCCGTTGGAAATAATCGTTTCAGCCATGATGATGTCGGATAGGAGTCTTGATGGATATTCTGGATCGATTCTTGACTCACTTTTGTGATAATGTGGAAGGGACATCCCCACAAGATGAAGGGGAAGGTTGTCAGTCGAAAAGTCCAGGACCAGAAGCAGGAGGACTCTAATGGGGCATTGTGAGAATGGGTCACCTCCATTTGGAATATGTCAGAAATGCCATTTTTAGAGGAATCTTTCTCGATTTGTTTGGGGAACTCTGATGGAAATATCGCCAAGGTTCGCATTATTTGAAAGCGATTTATATCCGTAATTCTCTAATTTGTAAGTTTCCTTCAAGAGCTAAAACAGAATCAGCAATGAGCAGACGACATATTATTGAGCATCCGAAATGTGCAGATGGTTTGAAATAAAAGGGTAATGATGAGTATATATTCAGTGAAATCAATTTTGGTCGATTAAAATGCTTGTCCATGTTTCTCGGTTGGAACATGGAGTACTTTTATGGATAAGACGAATTGACATATGGCACGCAATTCTACGCATAATTTGGGGCTAATTTTCACTCACGCGAAAACAAATAATTTTTAGCTTATCTTTTTCTGGAATAAAGGTATATCGTGCTCTCCGAAGCTCGATATAAATCCTAGCAAAAAGATGAACAATATGTGAAATTGTGTATTTGCATTCATATACATTTCTATTATTTCACACTTTTTGTGATATATATTTTCGTTTCATAAATTAACAAATTTTTAGCTTTGACCTATAACACCTACCTCAAACTGGGAATTGTTATGCTGAAACCTTGATATTTGTTTATTTTATTCATTGATTGAGGATTCCTTTCGCAATCCTGATTTCGAAAATGACCTGCGCAACACAATTGCAAGAGAGGAGGCTCAAAATCACACATGAGGTAGGTATAGATCATTCGATACGTCGTCTCAACAAGGTCACCACAAATGATTGAGCTAACCAGACTCAAGCTATAAAATACACAGGATATGAGCGTCGCGAAATTTTAATTACTCCTGCCGGCTAATTTTTGTTTGATGACAGGAAGCAATAAAAAATATTTAGTAATTGAAGGCTGAATAGTTCCGAAACTTTTGACCTTAAGTAAAACAAAAGATTGGGCAATTATCTGAGGATAATTGAGTCATTGTACGAAAGACGTATTGATCTCGAACGAGGGCGTTAGTGTATTAAAAATTAATTTTTTCGTACATCAATCAATGAATGATTAAATTTGTACATTGTTCTGACCCTGAACACCTGTATGCTTAAGAAACTCTGAGCTCTGATGTCACGAACTGAGTATAAAAGCCGGTCGTTCGGAATGCTTTGGTATCACAGCTGAAGTAAGCATTCGAACGAGAATAATATATATAAACTCTTCTATACTTTCGGAACCATGAAGCTCTTCATCTTTACAGTATTCGTTGCGGTGGTTGTGGCTCTTGTAACTGCCGTAAGTTCTCCTAAAAATATATCACCATAATTTTAAAATCAGAGAAAATGTATACCTGGCGTGTATGAGATTGTCGATTTTATTTTGGAGTTGTTGTTGTCCAAGATAATTTGACCGTAAATTATCCCATTTATTTCGTTGTAGGATGTACCCGGTGCGCCGGGACAAACAGCTGCGCCGGGTGGAACCGGACCTGCGCCTGGACAAACAGCTACGCCGGGTGGAACCGGACCTGCGCCTGGACAAACAGCTACGCCGGGTGGTACCGGACCTGCACCAGGACAAACAGCTACGCCGGGTGGAACCGGACCGGCGCCAGGACAAACAGCTACGCCGGGTGGAACCGGACCTGCGCCAGGGCAGGATGCTGAACATGGTGGAACTTGAAAATATTCATGATTCCTAACTATTCGTATATAACTTTCAGGATGGAGATGGAGGTGGAAATGGAACGACCAAAATACCATCCTCATTGCATAAATATACGTACGTTTCCACCTTTTCATCCCTACGATTTTCTCATTTTTTATGATTCGGATAATAATCCTTTTTCTTAATAAAAATGTATGAAATCTCGATTTTAAATACATGTATGCGTAAAATATTTCCGCTGCAGACAATGCATCTGATAAGCACCTGTAAACATTTAAGGGGTCACATGATCGATGACATATTAATTATCCTACTTTAATAATTATTTACATATTATTAATTAACCGAGCCAACATTTTTGACAGTTTGCATTCGTCAACAAACGGAATTATGTAAAGATTTTAACGTACTTACAATTATAAATCGTTATGAAACCATGAAAGTTTTAATCTCGACCTCGGCTTAAGTCAAAATTAAAATATACATACGAAATTAGCGTAAGCTCGGATTAAATGTTTTCGTGATTCGACCCCAAATATGATCATGCGAGCTTTGAAATGATCATTATCAATAAAATTCTGCTTTTCCATAAAGGTATTCGGCGCAAATTTGTGTTTTAAGATAACAAAATCCTGTAAGCTCCTCGCAAATTCAAAAATCCAAGTCATGACATTCAAGTGGACTCCATCCCCTCATTGAAAAAGAACCACGATATTTCCAATCAAATTTTTAAGGAGAGTTTACATCAAAAGAAACACCCAAGAACCGGAACCATGGAATGGATATATTTCCCCACTTTGCATACCCATACCGTCAATCTCAGATATATGTCTTTCAAGCATCATACTAATTTCAAGCCCCAAATGTCACAAAGAAACTGAAACTTTGCCTAGCACCACCAGAATTTGCTGCGAAGAATTTCACTGAAGATGCTAGCAAAGTTTTTGTCTGAAAATGTTCAGAAAATTATGAAACATTATGAAATTATCTAAATTATGGCATTTTCGCATTGTTCATAGTTTTGTTATTCTAATTCTGAGATAACATGTGCCACCTCTATACAACGCTATAGGCTATAGGCTCAACCACGTGCAGAACACATCATCAATGAAATAACGAATTGCAAGGTTCGAGGCCGCTGCGAGCCATTATTTATTCATCTTCAGATTGTAAAAAGCAGGATGTGAGCAATATTATTTTTATTCGAAAAAGCATTATTTTGTTAATTGTGATAATCCAAAGAATTTTTGTTTAACTGCAGGAAGCAATATAATAGTTTGATGAGCAAATTTACGAAGATGGTGGAATTATGTGCGCGCATGAATGAAGGAACGATATTGAAGATGGTGAGATTTAATAGGGGCAATAATTGCAGATTGATATTGCCGTTTTCCGAAAGAGATATTGTCTTCAACGAAGCTTTTCCGTTGGTTCAAAGCTTATGAATTTGAGATGGCTTTGTCCTGAAGGCGGAATGTGAATGACAGGAACAGAGTATAAAAGTGAAGTGTTCGGGATCGGTTCGATATCATAATTGAAGAAGCATTCGAACGACGCAGACACGCAAGCAACATTTTAGAAACATGAGGGCATTCATTATCGCCGCATTCGTGGCTACAATCTTTGCTGTTGTAGCTGCCGTAAGTGTCCGAACAATTGTCAAAATCGAGGCCGAAAGTAACCAGATTAATTTTGATTGAAATATATTTCTTGTGCAGGGAGGAAGTGGTGGTGGTGGAAGTGGTGGGGGCGGAAGTGGTGGAGGAGACGGTGGTGGTGGAAGCGGTGGAGGAGACGGTGGTGGTGGAAGCGGTGGAGGAGACGGCGGCGGTGGCAATGTGAGTGGTGTCTAGTTTACTATGTTATTATGTAAGTTTACGATGTCTCACACACTCTATTTTTTCTTTTAGGGTGGTGGTGCTGCGCCAGGAAAAGGATCTGTAAGTGCTTCGGAAATCCCTATTCAATAAAGTGTGATATTTATATATTTTCAATATGTATCTAAAAATTTATCCAGGGTGGAAGTGGAGGAGGTGGTGGTGGAAATGGGGGAGGTGGAAGTGGTGGTGGTGGAAATGGTGGAGGTGGAAGTGGAGGATCCCCAGGACACCCAGGAGGAGTTGGAGCCCCTGGAAGTAGCGTGGGCTGGGGCTGGGGGGGACATTGACAATTTAAAAAGAGAAAATTGCAAAATCCAACTACCATTATTTTATTTAACTTAATCATATACATACTAACGATAAGACTACGACGTCGTTTTATCAACAAATGTCATATACTTTCCTTCAACCGATCTAATGATCCACTTCTACATAATTACTTGTGAATGTCTAAGGATTATTGACGAAAGCTTGTACTGCTGGAACTTCACCGAGCACCAGAATTTGTATGCAATATATACACACTTTTCCACTTTCCCATCACTACGATTTTCTTCCTCATTTTCTATGATTCGGATAATAATCCGTTTTCTTAATAAAAATGTATGAAATTTCTATTTAAATATAAGTATTCGTAAAATATTTCCTTAGCGGCGGACAATGCACCTAATAAGCACCTGTGAACATGCACTCACGAGTCTAATGACGGCATATTTATCATTTATCATTTTTATCAACATCATTTGTCTGCAGATTCATTTCAGCCAGTACAATACTATGTTCACGTATTGTTAGCAAACTGAGCCAACATTTTTAACATTAGCATTCATCTACCGGAATTTTGTCGGGATATTAACGTGCTTGCATTGCAATCGTTATGAAATCATGAAACTTTTACAAATAATCTCGACTCGACCTCGGCTTAAGCCTAAACCAAAATACATTACGGGATTAGCGTATAAGCTCGGATTAAATATTTTCGTGGTTCGACCCTAAATATAATCACGGAGGCTTCGAAAAGATCATTATCAATAAAATTCTGCTTTTCTAAAGGTGTTCGGTGCAAATGATTGTGTTTTAAGATAACAAGAAACGGGAAGCTCCTCACAAATCGGAAATCCAAGTCATAACATTCAAGCTGGCTCCATCACCCTCATTGAAAATGGAACCACGATATTTTACAAGAAAATTTTTAAGGAGACTTTAGAAGTAATGTAAGAAAAACCCCAAAACGATAGAATGGATATTTCCCCCCTTTGGATACCCACCATCAATCTCATAGAAATATATCTTTCAAGCGTTATACTAATTTCAACTCAAATAATATTGAATTTCTAATTTCCGTTTTAATTTTTCCGTTTGTCTCATTTTGTAGGTTGAAAGTGTCGAAAGCTTGTGCTTTGTACAAAAAATTAAATATTCTCCGCTGAAAGCCTGAAAATGTCAAAAAGAAACTAGAACTTGACGCACCAGAATTTGCTGCGCAGGATTTCGCTGAAGATGCTAGCAAGTTTTTGCCTGAAAATGTACATAAAATTGTGAAATTATGGATTTGCGCATTGTTCATTGTTTTGTGATTCGAATTCTTATTAAAACCTGTGCCACCTCAATACAACGAGAGGCTCAGCCACGTGAAGTAAAGATCATCTTTGAAATGAACGAATTGAGGTTCGAGGTCACAAGCCATTTCATTCATCTTCAAAATGTAAAATATAAGTAAAAAACTTAAAAATGATTCGTCTAGAGTCCCATTTAAAGCATAAAATAATGGTCCCTTAACAATGTTTGTAAATGGTTTTACTGAATCTAGACGAGTCTGGGCTTTAGGAACAAAATTTTTGACACCTTCATAGTTCTGTATTGAAGCAATTTTAATCGCCACTTCTCAAAGAATTTGCTATTTTCTTTAATTTCATTTTAATCAATCAAAATATCGTTAAAAATACTCAGAACCCAAGTATAATCACATAACGGTAACTAAAACGAAGATAAGTGATATCATTGCCCTAATATTTGCCATTTTATTTTATAAGACATTTCATGTGATGTAGGTTCGCGTCAGATTTTGCATAACCATTTTAACCAACCTTTCATACTTTTTCGTGCTGCCATTTTCCTTTCCCCAAAATTTCACTATGGTCTTAATATTATCTTGAGGCATCCACTATTATCAGTGATAATAAAATGTCTACCCCTTTAGTGAAGGTGCAGCAGAGATAATTCCAACGGAGATCGATTGAAATTTTCCAATTTTTTCCTTCAAATATTATCTACCTCAATTTTTTGCTAAAATGCACATAATATGCAATTCTTCATTAAGGAATTAATTGCCACCATGTGCTACATGGTTTGTTATGTGGTCACCCGAATAGTTGATGAGAGTATAAAATTTTGTTCCTAAAGCCCAGACTCGTCTAGATTCAGTAAAACCATTTACAAACATTGTTAAGGGACCATTATTTTATGCTTTAAATGGGACTCTAGACGAATCATTTTTAAGTTTTTACTTTTATTTTTTTACGATTTTTTTCTTCTTCGCCTCTTTGCCATAGAACCACATTTATTTATCAAGTACAATATGCAAACAATGACTTCCTGTTTCTGTTCAAATCCAGATGACATATGACCTCTCTCTTGGAATGGTTTGCATGGACTACTACAAGTTCCCATCCATGAGGTTTTTTTTGCCATTGTGCTTCCACAATTTGGAGTAAAGACTAGAACGCGAAAAAGCGCTTTCGTTGAAGGTATTTTTGCTTCTTCTTCACTTGGTGCTCTTTATTCTACGCCAGAGAAAGGATATTTATCAAGTACAACAAATATATCTTCTTACAATGTATACAGAGTAGCGTTCCTCTCCTCTCTTCCCGGAGTGAGAGAGCACCATTCTTGCCAACTGTAAACAGAGAAGGAAGTCGGGAGAAAATGACTTGTTTGTTTACACAACCTTTTTTGGCCATTGCTCTCTCTCTCTCGTAGACAAGTAGACTAACAAGATGTACAAGAAAACTTGTGTGTTCCTAAAGAGTACACACTTCTGGACAGAGAGTTATATAAAAAAACATTCAATCACCAAATTTTGTGAATTGTGTAAATGTTCTCCATCTCCTTTATACTCACTCTCTCTCTCTCTCTCTCCAAATGTACATTTGGGCAAACAAAAATAGTTATTCAACGTGGACGCAGCACACCACACCGTATGAGTCAATTGTTGTTGTGAAGTTTGGTATAGGACTCGAGCTCTCACAATAGAACCACATTTTCCTCGCGCACTGTCTTAATATTTTCATTTCCTTTGATGAATGATGACCATTACATGACATACATCATATTATATAGAATATTATCAGATCAAATGTCAAAAAGGAGAAAAGCAGGGGAGCCACTCCTCCTCCTCCTTTCATATACAACCACTTTTTTCATGAATGTACCTATGCTCATTTGGTTAAAAACAGTGATTGATTGACACGGGCCACTTGAAATTTACTTGAATCATGACAGTTGCAATAATAATGGATGGCATCAGTAGGAGGCGGCTGCTGGATATCCAAGCCACAAGCACCATATACCTCTCGAAGCAGAGGACGAAGAAGAAAGGAAGGTTTGCTACAATAAAGCATTTCATAATTAATATTTTTCGGCATGTGAGCATTCTTCTCCTCAAGTAATAATCGTAATGGACATTTGCATATTATTGAGAACACGTGCGACTCCAGTCCAATGAATCGTAAGAGAACTTCATATATTTAGTGACAGTTGTTTTTTGGGGGGAAGAAAACAGTGTGTGGAACTCTCGAGACAAGTTGGGAATATTACATCACCCCAGATGATTGCAACATCACAATCACAATTGAGTTTTTTTCCTCTCTCTCTTGCTGTTTGTGTGAAGGAAGCACTTGGCGTGAAATGGAATGAGACGTGGGAGAGAGAGAGGAGAGAAAAGTAAGATTGATTTTCTAATAAAAAACTTCCTATTTTCTTTTTGCACACTCTTTCACTATTGTTTCATGGAAGTATGTGTGTAGGAGTGAACAAATGGGGGAAACACAGTTTCTCTTCTCATTTCCAAAGCTGCTATTCAAACTATTCCGACTTGCCAATGGAGAGAATCCATCGGCGAAAAAAAAAGAATAAGAAGAGATTTAGCGAAGCAAAATGAGACAGAGAGAGTTGGTCAGAGAAGGAGAGTGAGGAAACGGTAGAATGCACTCTTGTATTAGTAAAATACACAGAGAATATATAGAGCGTATAAAATTGAGTAGACATTCATCAACAACATCATCCTGATCATTATTAGGGTTTCTTCATGTCATGAAGTAAGAAAAGGTTAAGCAAACTATTTCGGTGATTGCAAAAGTTCCTAGTTTTTTTTCGGAAAAAAGGAGATTCAGTATATAATGCAGTGCTCTGGAGCATTTCTTCTTCTTTTTTCTGGAGGATGACGTAGTTTTTTTATAAATGCTATAAACATTTCCTATACGAGGCATAGATTAGGGAAAAGAAGTAAAGTAAAAAACCATCAACTAAACAACAACAACAAAGCATTCGGGAGCAAAAGAATCTCAACCCTTCCACGTAGTTGTTCTTTTTTGTCTAACGCCGTCCTCGTATACTTTCTTTTCTCGTCGCCATAGTTTCTGTTCTGTGTGTTTCGTAAAAAAACGGAAACTGGAAATGAAGAGTAGATGAAAGCATGCCGTGTGTAGGAGTGTAGTAGTACTTCTCTCCAGTCGTTTACTTTTAATCTTGAAAAATACAAGAGGAGGAAAAAAATGTGTACAGATGCTTTACCTCAGTTTAAGGAAATCCTTTGGTTCACTCCACTTGCTCAAGCTTTCACTTCTCCTTATCCTTATTGATGATGATGAAGATGATGGGAACTACACACTAAGAGCAATATATATATGCAGCTGCTACTTTCACTCGAAGGGGTTTTTCCTCCTCTCCCTTCCGCCTTCGTCCTCACTGTTTCTGTAATGTGGTTTTCAATTTTACCAGAATAAACAACACGTTCCAGTCTGAAATATACGTTGTTCCATGCAGCAAGTGTTTGCGGCACAGAGGCGGAGTGCAAAATCCACTGTGTACACTTTATTGAATTGCCATTATGCAAACTGGAAAGTAAGTGAACAAAGTTGAAAGTCAAGTTGTATATTTATAAATAGTCCGGCACTTTCTTTAGGAGGGAGTGTTGTACTCCAAATTCTTTCCCCTTAACTTCGAGTTGATCGATGAAAAACAAAGAAAATGAGAATAATTACTTTAACCCATTTCAAAACTGGAGCTAGAGTAATATAGGCTAAATCTACACCCCAATTTCCGGCTCATTTCCACATTGTCATCACCTCCTTCCCATTTCCCCTCAGTTTTTTTTCTATTTTACAAAACAATGTTGAATTTTAACAAGGGAAAGCACAGAAAAAAGTGTCTATTTGTCGTGGAAAAATGTGCTCATTTCTGCACGAGAGAAGGGAAAAGTTTTTTTTTGTTTTATTTTACTCTCGTCTTCAAAAGTTCTTGTCTCTGGAGCGGGGAATGCTTAGACCAGCCATGAAAGCATGAGAGAAGAGAAATCCTCTCTGCTTAGTTTACTTCCTCTCGCGGCAGAGTGATCTCAACAGTGCAATGCTCCTTCCCCACTGCTACCACGATACACGATGTGATATCATTGAAAGAGAGAGTCACGGAGATCGGAGAGAAGGAGCACACAGGAAATTATTCATGCAAACACTGAGAGTCACTCAGAAAACAATGATGATATTTCCAGCTAATTAATTAGGCACGCGATCATAAGCCCATTATTCACTTGTTCTTCGCACAAACATATCTCGCGCTCCTGTTTTTCTCCGTCTTCTACGAAAGCTCAACTCGTTTTCGCAGTGTGTTTCCGACCAAAATATGTATTTAAAAAATCATCCACACACGTTGAAGTTGTAAGTACGTGGATATAAAAGGAAAGTGTCCTCACTCTCTCTCTCGTTGAACGATGTTTGTGGAAAGAGAATGAAGTTTGTGTGTATATCTCTTTTCCTGTAGTACTATTTTACCACGACTACAATTACTACAAAAACTAGTTTTCCTCTTCACTTTTCATTCATCAACTTTTCACTCACTTTCCCTGCAAAACTTTCACAGGGTTGATGACAACCCCTTGTGTGTACTAGTATGTATATATATCACCAGTGTTATACGCTGCTGTTGACACTGATGATTTACTTATTGTTTCAAAAAAAAATTCTCATGCTCTGGTTTCCTTTCATCCGTTTCCTTACGGATGAAATATGAAAGAGACTTTGTTTATTTTGCAAGAGCTCAGTCTCCACACATCTTGTTCAAGGCTCATATTGTCATCGCCGTTTTACGCTCTACTTTTACACCATTGTCTTCTCATCATTACAACTGAGTGCTACTGCTAATTTCAATGAGAGAAGAGCCATGAATTCATTTCATTTCCACCGGTTTAGTTTTCAACACACAAAATAGTTGAGTTCTCTTCTACAAAGTGGCACATGTAGACTTATGATTGAGACCGATGAAATTGTTCAAACACTCGGAACAAAAAAATATTCTTCCCAGTGAAAATTATTCATTCACATTCCAGGTCTTCATAACAGCCAAGTTTTTTTCTAAAGGTCCTTCACTGCAGAAAGGAAAAAAGACAAAAGTTATGTCTCCTCTGATTGGAAACTTTTTTCTTTGTCTCTTTCAAAAGTTTAACTCAGTAGGAAAATCAATGACTGTGTGAGTTATAAATGGGGGAAATGATTTTTTGGGGCAATATGTTCATGCAGACTATCCACACGGTTGTAGTAATCACTCCGTTTTGGCATGTATCACTTGCTTTCCTCTGCTTAAGCACAAAAAATAGGAGTAGTCGCGTTCGTGCAGATCTGGAGGGTTTTGGCGTGATTTTCTTGCTCACAGGGAAAAAGTTGAATGGCAAACTTACATTGGCACACAACTCTTTTGGCTCATTAATATTTCGTTGTAAAAAGTGTAGTCACTAATTTTGCCACTTTTCTTCATTTACTATTAGGGCACCTCCTCGCATTAAATCTTCCACCGAAAGGGAACAACAGTGGAGAGCGAGGTCGACAAAAAGAGTACCGTGTTTTTGTCACTTTTACTCATTCGGGAAAATGTGTGTACGACAGAGGCCCACAAATTTTCTCTTTTGTTGTCCTTTTCTCAGAGCCAACTTGTAATACGATTATTACTTGTACAATTAATGATATTACAACTATTTTTTCTCTCGCTTCTTGCTAACTACACGATTTACTTGATGTCATGGAAAAAGTAACTTTTCTCTCTCGCCCCTGTCATCATTCATTTACTCACTGAGATTTTATTTCCCTCCGTATGCTTTTTTTCCTCTTCTTTTAAAAAAATTTTCTATAATGGATGTATATTCACTTTTCCAGGCAATAAATACTCATCACCATAATGTTTTGTGCTAAGTGTTTGCTGATGTGTTTTCCGACTCTGACTCACTCTCGCATCGTCGTCGTAGTACTCCCAAGCAGAACAGTTTACGACGGGGAGCTCATGTCATGAAAAGTTTAGACAACGCTAAGTCACTTCCCGTTTTCTTTTCCAACGTGATAAACTTGTGTATCGCTGTTGCTTTTACTTTACATGCGTTCGTATGTGTTGTTGATGTGTACGGCGGCTATAGGCTCATTACTTTTGCTCCTGTAGTTGTTGTATAAATTTAAGTTGTACAGTGTATCAAATACTGTACAACTGTGATATTCCCATGTTTGCAGTAGCAATATCGAAAATGAATTGGTCTAGTAAAGTTTCCCTTTGATTGCTTTGTTTCTTCGATTAATAAAAAATACACTGTTACACTTTCACAACTTGGTTCCGAAAAGTTCCTCTTGATGATTACCTTTCTCCGTGGATATATACTCACAAGCTGTGTTTGTAGGTAAATTAGCTCGGAAAAGAAAGTAAGTGAACTTGAGTGGGTGAGTTTTTGTTTACTCTCGTCAGTGTGGAGAAAAGCCTCCTTCCCACTTTCATAACTTTTCCCTTCTTCTTCTTCTCCTTCTCCTCAAGTCGTACAAATACGGGTGAAAAATCTTTGAAAGCGGCAACTTTTTTCCCTCATGTGCTCATTTGTAAATATCATAAGAGACATGAGAAGACCAAGAAGTAAACAAATGACAGAGGAAAAAAATTCGAGCAAGAGAGAGACAAACTTGACAACGCTCGTACACCATTCTAGTCAAAAAGTCTCTCATTAATTTTTGTTTTTAATTTGATAAATGGCCCTCCGACTTTTTTTTTCTTCCTCTCGCCTCCTCTGCTCCTGCTCTCCCTTTTCCATTCGTTTCCTTTTCTAGCTCAAGTTTATTTCTTCCAGTGCACTATTTTTTCGTGTGTATATTTTGGTCTCAGAAATCCTTCTGCTTGAACGACAAAGAAAAAAAGGAGAGATATGAAGGGATTTTTTTAATGTATATATGTTTGTATGCACGTATAATGGTATAATTCTCGTCGATTTGAGAGCGAGAACGCACAAACACAAAGAGTTGAATGTTTGTTGTGCAGTTTTTTCCACTCTTCTCACATTCACAAACTCGGCTCTGTTACTCAAAAGTAGGGAAAAGACGAAAAATTTCACAGCGAGGAGTAAAGCATTTCCTCGTTTCCTTCGTTGGGAGACAGGTTTTTTTTGGCTTCCAACAGAGTTCCAACTTGCGTTCTTTTTTTTGATTCACTTCTTCACACTTACTCAAATTCGTACATGAATAGAAAAAAAATATGTGAGAGTGAAGTAAGTGCTATTGTCTCGCGATATATCTCTCACTTTTCAAAGTATTTTTTCTGGTACGGAGCCAGTAGCTCAAGTAATAAATGCAAGTTTAAAAACGAGAGGAGTTTGTCTTTTAAACGAGCTCTTTCATCGTCAGATCATCATCATTGGTTTCGTCATTACCGTCACAATATAAAGACAAGTCACTTTTTCTAAACGAATTCAGAAGGGAACTGGAGAATGCACAATGCACGCACACTAGAAACGCACACAGTCAAGTTTCCACTTTTGTCTTCCGGTGATCCCTTTCACTTTCAAGATGTGCTGGATATTTCTCCCAAGTAAAAGTACGTTGTTGAATTGCCCCTTGCAATCTTAGGTATTTGAGTCCGCTGCAACGGTTTTTAACAAGTTCAATCGAGGTTTTGCTGGATAAAAATACGTGTCCAATCCTCAATCAGAAAAAAATTTCAAAATGATTATTTGTACACCCTCTGGATAAGTTGGAAACGCTAATTAGGTTAATTGTTTTTCACAAAAAAATTCTTAGAATTTTTTCCAATTTTATTTAGGGAAAGTTACTCAATGAAACTGAGTGTTGTGGATAGAAAGAAAAGCTTCTCCGTGAGCTAGAGTATATCTTGCTAGCTTCTCTGCTTTTGGAAGAGAGGAAGGAGAGGGAAAATTTTTTCGTGGGTGCTTCCACTTCCACACCAGTTTCACAACTGCGGCTCAACCGGCAAAAGTTGCTGAAATAAAAGTGTTGCTCTGGTTCTAGCCACCCCAACTGCTTCAGCTTCACTATATGAGGAAATCAGAGTGTGTTGCTTTCTTATACTCGAGAACCAAGTTGTTATACATTTGCTCCAGCTATCCTTGCTTGACTTGTCAGTACGACGAGCCAGAGAATGAGAGAAGCTCGAAACACACAGACACAGACCAAAAGCAAGACCACTTGCACTTGCTGTGAACCTTCACTTGCAGCAAGTAGCAGCAGCAGCTCTCTCCGTCTGACTTGACTCACAGGATATATATTGTAACACTATTCGGTTTCCTTGCAACTCCACAACTACTCGTGTGCCACGAAATGCGGATGGTTGGACAAAGTACGTAGTAGAGAAATGAGCA
Organism: Heteromurus nitidus; assembly: GCA_034687055.1. NCBI lineage: Eukaryota > Metazoa > Arthropoda > Collembola > Entomobryomorpha > Entomobryidae > Heteromurus > Heteromurus nitidus. Next base: position 25,958 of record JAQFZW010001103.1, read on the forward strand.
GGAACGAAGAGAGGAATGCTCTTCTTTTTTATCTCTGAGCTTGGACGACGGCTGTTGTGTGTGTGTGTGTGAGCTATGAGAAATGTTCCATGTTATTCTCCCAGCTCAATGTGGTGATAAGCCGGGGAGAGAGAGAGAGAGAGAAGGGCTGAGCGTTGAACAGTTCTGGAGAAGATTTGGACGAGAGGAAAGCTGAATGTGTGTACTTTGTCGACTTGGTTTTGGATATGAGAGCATCATTGCATGAGAATGGGATGAGCTGGGATGTGCGGCAATTCGTATTATCAGTTGCTCAGCAGTGTGCCTGCTGGAACTGGAACTCATTCGAACACCATCTTTCGTCGCATTCCAAAGACCTGCCTTTGGGCCGAGTATATATTATTCCTTTGTAAAAAAATGTTGCTGTATTTATTTCTTCACGTATATAAGTCTGGTGTATGATTTTGTTGAGACTTGCTCACTGTGTTCGTTATAGATATCGTATATTTCTTGGAATTTTTTTAATGTTTCAGTAAACACTTGCCCAATCACCCAGTTTTAAGGTACTTACCAAGACAGATTGCAGCGACCGTGATGAAGTCATATTATGAAAATTATGTATTTTAGTTAGTCGCAAGACGATGTGTGAGTTACGCATCGTTTCGAGTACTATATCCAATTTCCTCTCGCCTCTGAATTTCATCTTAAGAATAATAAAAACACACTTATCACTTCATGATTCATAAATTTAAGTTCGTATAAATTACTATCGTTATTCGTTATGTACCTCTCCTTGTAAGATGCTCGTCATCATCAGCTACTGATTTTATTTGCTTAGTGCTCAGTTTATAAATAGGAATGGCTCATTTGCATCCCAAAACTCGATGAATAGTGCAATCGAGTGTGAGCAATGTTCTTTAAGAAGACTCCCCAAGTCTTAACCTTTTGATTTCGTTTAATATTGTCATAAAAATGATTGGGACTCGGATATGGAAAATCTGGGAGCAGTAAAAAAATGCATTGAATATGAATACTAACAGAAAAAATTGCAATCAGCTCCATCCCTCCTCCACATCGACTTCTTTGCTGACATTTTCCAACATTGTCAAGCATCCCTCTTCACCCTCATCTTTCACTCCCATTTCCCACTCTCTCCTCGGGATGTTCCTCAACAACCTAATATAAACAAATTGATATGCCTGCCTATCTCTTCCTCTCCTCCTCGAAGTATTCCTCCCTGAATTTGCTATTCATAAACACATATTGATCTTATTTCGCATAAGAGAGAAAATGATAACCTAAGGAAAATATACAGCGCGCGACAACGACAAGGAACACTCCTCCTCCCCGATTCTAACTCACTCACCTCATCTGCATATTATTATGACGGTATATTTCTAGCTCGTATATTTTTTATTTTATTTTTTTGAATGTCTCCCCATTATTGGCTTACATCGGAGAGAAAATTTTCCTTCTTCGCAGTCACAAATAAATACAATGACTTTTCATGTCGATACACTCCTTTCCTCCTCGGTGAAAATGTCACAGGGGATTTTAAAACCTTCCATTCACCTCGGAGAGAGACAACCTAATTTGACAAAAACCTTGAATGTCAGTGAGATATGCCTCATGTGTTGTGTTGTGCGAGGGAGCTCGTCCGTGTCTTCCATCACCCAAAAATATGTAGGAAGTAGGAATTACTACAAAATACGCTTTTTACTTCCATCACATTTGATGACAATTTTGGTTATGCCATTATGCAAGTGTAATATTATTGTTGTGCGCATACATAATATCCTTTTTGTGCCTCAAACTCAAAGTCGCATCACAACTCCCTCGGTACGTGTTTTATTAAAAGTATTTGTGTTCCAAATGACATGGTTATGTTTTGTCATTTTTTCTCTCTCAGCGGAATGTGAATGAATTGGACAGGTGGGGGAACACCACAATGTATTCGATCTACAAACACCTATATTAGCTGCATGCTATCTGCATTAACTTTTACTCCTCTATAGCATTTTGTAAAGTGCAACTGATGAATTTATTTTTGTCCGTTTCACCTTTTTACTTTTCAGAAAAATGGATAAACCAAACCAGTGCCAATTGTGGATCCTCCTCACTCCACACTAAAGTAATGTGTTACTTTTACTTTACGCATTCCATGTTTTCCCATATTTAATATCTTACCCTCTTTGCAAAGGCTTCAGTAATACTCATCTCAAGAGCTATCATCCCAGGCACAAGCACAAAAAGATATACAAAGGGAAAATAGGAAAACAAAACTAACTTTTTCCCCTCGAATCAGTCATAAATAAAAGTAAGAAAATTGTAAATGACAGGAAAGCCATAGTAAACAGGAGCGCAGAAAAGCATTTTATGTATTCTTTGGGTGATACTGGCTGGTATATATTGTTTATGTACGTTTTTGTCGACGGTGGTATGGTGACCTGCAGTCTATCCGAGTTGGTTTTGGTTGGAGGAGGAATAATGCATTTGCCGCAGCAGAGCATTTTTGTATATGAATGGAGAGTAAACCAAACCAGTGCATTGTTAGTTCATTGCCGTTTTCCATTTGAAATCCTTGGCGAGGGCACACGGAAGAAAAGGCAAAATAAAACGCATTAGTGCACCGAGTAATGTCATGTCACGAGAATTTCCCATCCCAGGAAGTTGTAGAATGCCCTCTCAATCTCTCTCTCTCTCTCTGACTCTGTTCTGGTCTCAACGCTCCTCCATCGCTACCGTTGCCTTTCGTGCATGTCCTTGTGCTTTTGAACGAAACTGCTAGGAAATAGCAATAGTAATAGCAATAATAATAATAATAATCCTGTCTTATATATGCATAGATTAAGTAAGAAAAGGGGGACAAAAATAGAGAAGTCGACGGTGAGGGAGGAAAGGGAAAATAACAATGCGAAATAATAATAATATATGCACCAAGTGTACACAGTTTTCGGAAGGAATGTCATGCTTGATATTATTATGCAAGACGGAGAGAGAGAGAGAGAGAGAGAGAGAGCAGGGCCAAATGCAGAAGTGTGCATTTGTTTGTGATGCTGACGCTACCATGGTTTATTTAAGATTTTTCACAATATGACATAAGACACGATTCACTTGTCGTTCCATGCTAGATGATGCGTAATACTTATGTCTACCGTGGTAGAACATCAGAGAGACTTCTTTTATATTCTTCCAGTTGCCTCTCAGAGGTTCCGGTGATATGGAGTTAAATTCAATGCAGATTACAGCTTTGCCAACAGAGCGTGCGTAAGCGTTAAAAAATCTTCACCAATTTTTTACACAATCAATTTTAACAATATTTTGTTTCAATTTGATATGCTAAGGATGAAGTACAAATTTGCATATAACGAATAGAAATTAATTCAGACTATGATGAATACTCCGTTGCGGATCACTCTTAATTCAAATCGAGGAGTTACGAATAATCGATTGCTGACTTTACGTTAAAGGTACACATGCTTATGTCTCTCGAACATATTTAGGATTGCCAGGTTGGAATTCCTCTCGGAACTACATGGATCCGGATTATTGGGATCTCTGCTCGCTCTCTGCTGATTAGCCAATTCAAATGCATGAAGGTCAAGAGATATGCATAAGAAAGTGTTATGGTTACTGCTGAGGTGGGTATATTGTCTATGTGCATACCGATAGACTTATTATGTGTACGCGCTAGATTTTATAAACATCGAAAGTCCTACTGAGATTCATTCATTAATTTTGAGAGATGCGATTGTACTTTTTTTATCGAAACGTCACTGATTTCCTTGAGCACGAGAATCTACTCGAGGAAAACGAATGTCGAGTAATTCCGTGAAGCAATAATACGAAAGTTATATAGTAGTTCAGTTTATGAACGTATGCACTATGCATAGTGTTCTAATAAACTGCAAGCGCATGCATAACTGGAGAATTTATTTTCCAGGGGAAGCAGATACATATCTTATTTAGCTCTATATCTCTCCAACCACATACGTTCATGAAGTTCATTTCGTTTGAGAACGGCCAAAGTATCTTATGATATCGCATAGACGAGCACTCTCTCTCTCTCGCTCTTCTTTGACAATATTTTGTCGTGTTCTCTTCAGCTTTTAGTGATGATGTGTTTTGAATATTTTGTTGAATTTCGAAGATCCACATAAATACAAGCTTCTTGACTCTTTGTCACTCATGCACTTCCACTTCTTGTTCTCTTCCTCTTGTCTTTTGTGTCTTCCAAGATTTAGGACGCTGGAGCACTCTCTCTCTACATCTTCTCTGCTTTTGCCTTTCCTTGAACTTTTTTATTTTCCTCACTAGAATCTAGCTCTGCTGTCGTCTGCATGCATAAAATACACGATGAGACAGATGAATTTCCATAGTTTCCATTTTCACCCAATTGATATGCAACCGATGTGATGGTGATGACGGGATGCATTTTCACTTGGCAGATAGGTTGCATGATGATGCCGTGCGTGCACCCATATTATTTCAATGCTCTTCTCTCATGACTCTGTCGTCGAACGTGCTTGCGTTCGGATTCATTTCATTTTATTGCTGCAGGTTGAACAAAAGCATAAAATGCATGACATCATAGAGCTGTTGTTCTCTTCTCACCGAGAAGCTTGAGAAGAAGAAGGAAAAGGATGACAAAAAAAGTACGAAAGAAGCACGCACCAAGATCGTATATCAAATGAGTGCAGCAGCAGCAGTGGTCGGTTGTTCGTTGGTGCCACACAGTCGAGAAAATGAGCATACGTATTGCACAACAAGCTGGAAGGGCGACTCTTCCTTAAGACACGGTAGAAAAACTGGTATATACACATACTTGCAGACACATCAGTCAACGAAGTAAAGTTCCTTGAGTCCCTGGTCTCGGTGCAGGCACGTCACTCAACTCAACTCAGGCCCTTTAAGGAAAAAAATGATCAAAAAGACGATGACACCATATTACTCCCCTTGATACATGCATATACGTAGTTGACTGTCGTTTAAGGAAATCTTCCTGGAATACGAATATGCTGGAGTCGCTCATTCTATACAATCATATCATATCCGTATAAAAAGTTGTTCCGTTATACTACAGGTTTCATTAAAGAAGATTCTCCCCATCCCAAGACGCAGCAGAGAGAGAGATGATTCTTCATAGTGCGTGTGGCTGGTGTTGTTTTCATGATGATATAGCACTCTTTCCCGATTCCGACGACGACACAAAACCTTCTCCTCTCAACTAACGTGTGGCTCTCGTCCTCCACTCATCTCTCTCTTCCCTTCCTTTTTTCATCGACGTAATTAGCATCCGCTTTTGGTGGTTGTGTGAGTACTTCTCCCAGGGTGACAAAATGGTTGAGTGATGACACTGCATGTCAATGAACTAGCCACACTTTTCAAGCAAAAAATATCAAACAAGAGGTTCTCTCCTTTCCTTCCCTCCCAGAGAAAAGTCATCAATACGATGATACAGCAGCGGTGGAAAAGTCAGAGAAGGAAGGCATTAGCACCATCATCATTATCATCTTTTCGGTGGTATGGTGGTGCGCTCGCTTCTTGAGGAGGGCATAAGCAAGCCTTAAAATAACAGCTTACGTTCTCAAAACTCCATCAGAAGAGGACTTTGTCTTCATTTCAAAAGGAAGAAGAAGAAGAGCTCCTTCAAATGGTGATGGTGGCGAGAGTGTGAGAGTGCATTTGTTGATAACAGCTTAAAGATTTAGAGATGTGGAGAAAAACAGTATCACCATATTATTACTATCATCGTTTTCTTTCCCGTTCAAGCGCCACGGCTAGTTCATCGATTCCCTTCGAAAAGTTATTGTGTAAGATGGGAGAGTCGAGTATTCCTCTCTCTCTGGATCCCTCGATTCACTTTTTTATGAAGAGAAGACGAATGAAATGTGATGCGTCGTGTGTTGTCATATATAGAATCAAACTGCTTTTTACCATGCCTCCTCTTCCTCTCATCTCATCGTATTCTCCAAAATTGTCTTCCCTCAATAAAGGAACTCCTTTGCCGATAAATGCTATGTGATGTTGATGAAATGATGACGATAATACATGCATCAGGATAATGATGATTCCGTTAAGTATTTTTTTTCAGTCGCTTACTCTTTGTTGAACGACTTTTGCTTTTGTACAGAAAGAAACTTTATATGGTATTCTGATCGAACTACATAAAGTAGACTACTGCAGCACATATAAAAAAGTAGCTTGCATGCATATAAGCTTATGCCTTAGCTATGTTCGAATGCGTTCTCCATGCTTTTCTTGCAATGTTCTCTTGTCTCCTGTCACTTTGTGAAAAGGAATACTTACACACTTTGATTTATGTCTCATGTGGATCATCTATCCTTTTCTTGGATCTTTATCCTTCCTTTTCCCTTGTATGTCTTGACGCTGTTGTTCTCCTATATTTTTTTTAAAAAAAGAGAGAGAAGCCTCCGAATAATGACAGAAAAATAAAAAATGGAAAAATATTCTCCCATCAACAGCACTCGAATCGATACAACATATAAGAAGAAGTGTCTGTTTCCCTTTCCCTTATATAAGCTCACTGTTTCCGATTAGCTTCATGTTTATCGCATTAGACTTGGTGCGGAAGAAGGAATTGAAAAATGTACTATTCTCCTAAGTAACCATCACATCGCAATAAATTTCGCCTGGCTTGGATTGGGATTGCAGTTGCAGTGTGATAGCCAATTTAGGGAAAATCACTTTCTACAATATTTTCCCTTTGATCTTGAGTGCTGCTTTGGCTTTGAATAAGATACAAAAAAAATATCTTTTTAGAAGTCAGTTAGCTTGACTGTCACATGATGTTGCTATTGTTTTTTTGTTTTTTTCTTGCTCTTTTTTTACTAGTTTCCTTACAACTAATGCTTTTAGTTTCATTATTGGAATTAGACATATGCATTTACCTCGTTATATTTATTACATTGGGAAAAAAACTTGCTGCTCCTGCTCTTTCTATCATAGACTTTGTGGTGACGGTGACGGTAGACTATTCCTTTGAGTAGAACTTGCATATATGCCAGACGCTGAAATGAATGTTTTCCTTTCATTAGTTAAAATTCTGTGAGACGAACCTGAAGTTGACAGAGGAATAGTTCCCCTTTGAACAAAATATGCGTAAGTAAGTCCGTACATATGAAAGTTTTTATCGTGATGTACACGTTTTCCTGTATCCAATTGTGTCCCATTATTTCCCGTACTGGTGGTAAGCTAATGGAATGAAACGGAGACAAAAAAAAACTGTCGGAGAAACAACACTGCCTCTGTACTACCTTCGATGATGGAACTGAAAAAAAAAACGAAGAAACTTTATCCATGTACACAATGCGAAAGAACAAGATAGGCTCTTATAAAAACGGGAAAGTCAACTTCTCAGTCTTATTCAGAAAGAGCACAGGAACTTCTCTAGTTCTACTCGGAATCCCACATTTGCATTATACACATACAACTTCTCTCTCTCTCTCTCTCT
>JAQFZW010001104.1:0-33395 GCA_034687055.1 Heteromurus nitidus
ATTTGTTTGATATCAGATTGGAGGCAACAAACCAACTTCTCCGGGATGAGCATCAGGCTCTCCACCTCGCTTATACTGCACTGGAGGGCAAACATCACCGTCTGATAGGCGAAAATAAAGAACTTGTTCAGAGGTACATGGAGATTAAAGCACAGCATGCCGATTTTATGAATCAAGAAAACGAAAACTTTGTTAAGTAAGTTTAAATTTAATTATTATAACTACGGTGCGTGATTCATACCTGGGGTGTTACGTGAATAACTGGTCCGACTCTAATGTTTGCAAAGAAAACGACAAGCTATGGTTCAAAAAGAACTAGAAGATGCAGCCAACGAATCCAAAGCAGCCGTGGTCTTACCAGAAGGTGACGGTTCTGCCGCAGGTCATCTCGATGATATTTCCGTACTTTCTACTCTTCCAATGGGATGCGTTGTACCGACAGTAGCTTCGTTCAAATTTGTACGTTACTTACTCAGTTTAAATTTGTTCTTGAGTTTTATGTGATAGAGTGAAAGTCCATCCAATGGGACAAAATATTTATTGGAATGAATGATCTTTGAAATACAAAGTTTCATAACTACCTGTGATTTATACATTAGGATTCTCATGAAAATGAAGTGAATGCAGTTCGTTGGAGTCCAAATAGCAAAAATTTTGCCACTGGTAAGGAATCCAGTATATGTATTAATGTATTCCTCCTCAGTTTAATTGAAATTTGTTCTGCAAAGTTAAATTTATTCTTCATTTTTGATGTTGAACTAAATAGGTGGAACTGATCGTAAAGTAAAATTATGGGAAACAACCGGGAACACTGCTGAATTGAGGGCAATACTCACTGGCTGTAATGGTGGCATTTTTAGTTTAGATTTTGATTCAACGGCGTCGTTACTGCTTTGTACATCAAGCGATTTCGCATGCCGTGTTTGGACTGTTGACGACCATCGTCTCAGGGTAAGAAAGTTTTACTGGAAATTGGCATGTGCATGAGGCATGCATTGTGAATGTACTAATTTTACTTGAAGTTGTTTGTAGTTTGCAAATATGTTCTGCTTATGGCAATATGACAAAGATTCCAGGTTTACGTATCACCGGCTTTACTTAATTCGAGCATCTCGAGAGTCATACCTTAAGTCATATAAGGTCTGCCTGCTGCAATCGGAGTGTGCAGGTACCTGTCCAATGAAATATAATAAATCAAAAGCATATCTCAAGTAAACCGGATTCTTGTCATAATCAATGCTTACGCTTTTCATTCTAAATATAATATTTTTCCAAAGTTAGCTCATTTCTCTACGTTGGATTAAGAACTTTTGTAAGTTTGGGTTGGCTTGCTAGCCAAGTATCATGCCAGCATTGCTAACAAATTGGTGTAGCGGAGAAGAGTAGGCCTAGGCCTATATGTTTGTTGAAAACTGTAACATTATATTACAAACAAACTAACTGAACGAAATGAAACAAATTTCATTTTCATGTTAAAACTGTGTTGCACAACTTAAGCATCACGTGGAAATGGAAACGTGGGCACATATAAATTGGCAAATTATATTACTCTCTTGGGTAGAGTAGGGAATACTTCATTGCATCTTCACCATTTACGGTACTATATTATATAGAGATTTTATCAGATGCATCTCTAAACAAAAGACTGATTTCCTTGATTTACTTACAAACCTACGTGCTTACCACTTCATTCACAACTGTTATGTGAATTTTCTCTACTCTCAAACTATTCCTCGACTTGGCATCTCTATACCTGCTCAACTTGCTATTATGACGATAACAGATTTCTAATTACTATTTTGATGGAACCGTAGTGTTCATAATTAAGCACATTTTTAAGAGTTCAAACCAAACACACCAAACTCATTATTTTTTTCTGCATTTCCATTCAAGTTGCGGCATTTCGCAAATTTTGCGCTAAGCCAAAAATGTGAAAACTGGTTGTCTTCATTGATAAAAGCGTATGATGTGCTACTGACAGAGAACAGAAGTGAACGCAAGGTCAGGATTCATCATTATCAAAGATAGATTCCCGTTTAAGACTCATCTCATTACGACTTTTAACTCCCAATCGTTAGGGTTGATGTGGTCCTATAGTCATTTGAGGAACCTGTTAAGTCCGAAGAAACAATGTTGACGGCTAGACGTCAGCTTTTTGATATGATTCTCATTGACAGACAAGACGATTTGGAAAAAACTTCGCATAATTTTTTGTAGGAATGCACTTACCTTTAAGAGAAGGTGAATGGTATCGGATTTTATTGAATGAAAGCCTGTTTACGCACATTTCATTTCTCTTTAAAAGGAAAAACTACACATAAAAATCGGTGCATCATTATGAATCAGGAGTTAAGGTTAAACGAGTTAAGATTTTTATGAAAGCCGAATTCATTTAGCTACTTAGCTATATAGCTTCTCAAATTATGCTTGCGGTGAGTTTCAGATTTTAAGATTGGTTTCTCATTGGAATTATGTGAAAATGATGACTAGTCCCGTTTTAGGATAAAATTCTAGATTAGGGTTTGAGAAAGAAGAACCAAAATATATTTGCCAATTGCCAATCGAACATGTTAACAATGCTCCTATCACCGACGTTGTTTATGGTTTATATATATGTACGATCTTATTACGGTAAATAGACAAGATGATTATGATTCTGAGCTAAATGATGAGTTGACGACACTCGTCATAATATTATTGTTATAAACAGTTTTATTAAATTGTCAGAAAAATAAGAGGTCTCGGTTTGCCATCAACGAAATTGTAAGGAGTCAGGAAATAGCGTGACCATGATTGCACAGAGCATGTACAGGAGCAAAAATACGATTTCCTTCTGCCACTTAATTTGATTGAAACAAGCTCGGTTTTTTGGCTGATATGGTATAGTTAGCAACGGTGGTGTACATATCTTGTTTTGGCAAAAGCAGCAGGTTGGAGAGTGATAGATCACGATGTGAGCTCTAGGTGGTCATTGTTTGTCCCTTACGCAATAGCAGTTTACTGAACGAGCCAATTCAGTTTAATTATGAATGCTCTGCTCTCTATTGTAATTATGAAGCTGGTTAGCAGGTAGGATGAAAACGTAGCATTATGCGTAATCACAATCAGTCCTCATAGAATAAGTATCCTGTTAACCTCTAGAGTTCATAGGTACTGTAAAAATTCACAAGAGTTTTATTTCGGTGGGGTATTACATGCCAGATTGGTGTATTGCAATCTTGTCGATTGAAGTCAGGACTCAGGATCCAGTAATTTAAAACTTCATCGAGTACGACCGACTGTGGGTCTTCGAAACGAAAGTCTGAGAAGCCGGAAATATTGTGTGAAATTAACAAATTAAACTAGTCGGAGAATGGAGAAAGTTGTGTGTAAAATCGAAATGAAGCATACCACTCAAATATGTAGTTTACATGGAATAAATTCCACATATTTTTTCGCAAGCCTGGTGCATATATGTGGTATACTGCAACAATGTTTTAAGTTGGGGGAACATGGAACGTTTTATATGTTTAAAAGCATGCAACAATGAAGGAATGTTTTCAGGTGAAAAGTTCTAATGTGAAAAAATTATATCATAGGGGACCTACACCGTGGTGCTCATTTCAATGATTTCATTTAACTCGAAGGTCTCTCTTCCTACTGTAGCTGTACGTATGCATTCATTACGGCGTAGATTTTCTTTTGTAATTCTCTCCGCACATGATACTTATTATGATTACTCACTTGGGCTGTTTTAAATGACTTGCTATTCAGAGTATTGACACCTTCGAATCACGAAGTCTTAAGATGTCATGCCCGAAATACAATGCAAAATATATATACTCCTATTCAGATTAATTTCATCGCATGGGTGAATGGAGACTTGAATGAATAGAAGATGAGTCAGCGTAGCCACAAAAGAGCATTGAGAAACGTGAGCTACGAACGTCATATTTCTTATTCTTGGTATTCACTAGTGAATGGTTCCATGTTCAACTAGGTGTATGAAACGGGAGCTTTCAGAAATCCTTTCATCTTGTAAAGTAATCTTTCACAGTTACTCGTTGGGAGAAAAAAACATGTGCATACGTGTGGGTGTGCATATCTTCGGTGATGAAGTAATTCTCTTTTGCTAAATGCGTTCGATATTTGGCGAATTGGTAGTAAATTTATGTAGACAGTCTACTTATATGGTCATGTGTGAAGCGTGAAAACTTCAAAAACTATGAAAATTGAGGAAGAATTATGATACTTGTTCTAGGATGATTTTTTACTTGTTGCAATTTTTATTTTTATTATGTATATAAATTATTACACACTGAACTATCAAAAACAGGTATACATAAAAAAATTATACATTCATCAGCTCACCTTTTCATCACTCGAGTAAGCATTAGTTAAATACAATCACTGCAACACGTCATCATTCAGGTAATTAAATTACACATAACATATACGAGGCTCTTCTTCTCAAATCGCACAGAGAACTTGAATAAATTACTTAAGTTAAATTACAATGTAAACAGTAGCAGTACGTACGTTGAACGCTGAGTTGCTTATTAATACTAAAACAAATCCTTATTCCCATTTCCAATTTAATTGACGACATAATATATTATTTCATTAAATAATAAATCAGACAAACAAAGGGGCAGCAACATGAATCAGAGGGCCTGAATGTAAATATTATTTAATTATTTAATTCTGGGGGAAGGTGAGACTGCACACGTGGATTGAAGAAGGTGCTATGAACCCCTTCATCTTTTAGCCTAAGCGTATACAGTAAAAAATTTAGAATGAAAGCCCTAATGTAACGAAATTTGTCTGGCTAGAGCAGCAAAACGATTCTGATTCATGATTGTTACATTTCAAAACAAAAATTCCTTGTTCTGGTTCAGTCACCCGAAATGTACAATTTGCCAATTGTAGATCTTGTGATCTTTTGGGATCACACTGATTTAAGTAACGGATAGGCTCACAAAAAAACAAACAAAATCTTCTTGTGGTTGACAGTAATACTGTTTGAGATGATGATACATGCTGAATTTTTTTACCGACATAATTGATGATCTATTGAAAAATTATTTCATGTGTACGACCCTCTCCTGTTCCCTGATCACAACTCACGCTGTTTTCACGAGGATGAAATAACATTTTGTCATTATTATGCCTATAAATGGTAGTAGGTCGTCAGAGATGATTTATTACCGAAGTATGTGTATTGCTATTGTTTCAAAGTTCTTTTTTCTTTCATTTATTGGGTTCGCTCAGCCATGGGAAGCAACTCTAGTTTCACAGCGTTGCTGAAAACGATTTGTCGTTCCTACAAACAAGGCATTTTTTAACCTAGAAGACTTGGTCTTGCTAGTATTCTAAAACAACTTATCATACCATAATATTCTACATACCATCATAAGTATTACCTGGCGAATATCATCGCATTAACATATGCTAAAAATGTAACAATTTAACTGTTCCTATTACATGTATACTAAATGGCCATAAATTGTGTGTGTTTATGTCACACAACACAGATTCAAGCAGATTAATTGTCAATCCTAGTCCATTGGTATAGCTGACGCTATTGTATTCTGTCAGTTGACATTTTGTTCAAGTCTATTTGCATATATATTTCATATGAATGTGCGGATAATAGTCGGTTCGTAACAAAAGTCCATGTGAAACGCATTTTTAATACAACTACGACAGTTCATATACTTTGCTTGGCCTACAGAGTTTTGTTCAGAAGAAAATTTTGTGAGTCTAGTCCAGAGTACTGACAATTGAAAGCAGCAGAATGACACTGACATTTTCTAAGCAATCGTTTTTGCAATGACGGCACCCGAAAAAAGTTAAATGATATATGTTCATGTTTTGGTCTCTGTCCTGTCTACTGCTTGGTTTAATTCATCGTTGGTGATCAAAAGTCAAAACACAAAAGAAGGAAGCAGTTTTGCGTGTGTGCTTGAATAGGATGTAAAATGTGTCCATTGTGCAAATATGAAGAGAAAAGTGTTTATTGTGAGCATTGTGAGAGAGTGTCTGAGTATCGTTGCATGAATAAAGCGTATGAGTATATAGTGTGTGTGTGTGTTGTGTGATTGTTGGTGCGTAAGATGTGCGTAATGGGTTCATTGTGTCTGGAGTTGTTTTCATTTCACACTTCCTTCTCGTGTTAAAATCGCAAGCTTGTTAGTTTTCAACCTTTCCTCTCAAACTCATGTAATAATTACCTCTTACTTAGGCTTCTTCAGTTCATCTCAAGATTTTCCTCTCTAACGAGTATTTTCGACACTATCAATTTGGGATTTGTGTGTGCCAAGCGTTTTCCAATTTTATAGCAAAAGCATGACATAGGCGAGCACTTTAAACCTCTCTATTGTTAAGATAACTATCATTTTTTATCCAAGGTTGATGTCGGGTCGATGACTTTGAAAACGTCCTATCGGCATCTAATATATTTCTTCCCTGAATTTTGAGTAAAACCATGAAATGAAATGTGTCATCATCGCCTACAGCATATTTCCTGCTTTGTACTTTGTTTGCTCGAAAAATAGTTCAAAATTGTTGGATGAAAGCTGCTGATATTTTTTGCAGCTTTCATTAAGAGAAGTTGATTAGGGGAGAGACAACTAGCGGATTGATTTTGATTCGTGTACGTAATGTACTTCACTGATAAGCTGAAGGACCTGTTATGGCAGTTGCATCATAACCATTTTGCAGTCGAAATTCCCTTCCATTATTTTGATTGCTGTTTGAGTCTATGAGAAATCAATCTTTTCGTCGTTCACTTTCTTCCTTTTCCTTTAGTTTTACGCGGATGGGCCAAAGCAAAGCATATATTATTGTCGGATCTCTGGGAATGATAGGTGCACGTTCGTGTCTACTGCTACTATCACGCTTTTGCTGTGTAGTGTAAGTGATACGAGGGATGAAACAATTCGAGATTTGATTACAATTACAAGGTAACTACATGAATGAATGTTTGTGTGCCTAACACTACTGCTGCTGTTGAATTTGTGTGTTTTTTTTTCAAAAAAAGAGTATAACCTACTGTAATAAATAGGAAACTTACGGACTACTGCACCCACTATAAGAGAAAAAATAAATACCCCCAACCTTTTACCGTATAAAAAGGAACCCCTTTGAGATAACAAAAGAGAGAAAAAACCGATACGATTTCTTTTCACGTTGTTGTACGTGTATGTATATTTGGCAGCTTCCGAGGCCTAATCTAATCTAATGTAATCCTCACTGCATCAGTGGAACGCTAATTACTTAATGAAAGTTGATGTATGTGATGAGAGTGATAATGTAATTACCTCAATAAATTAGGAATAACATAGTTGTCTAATTTGGCGGCTATTTCTGGTCCCGATATCCCAAATCTTAATAATAATTATCAGTGATAGCTTTTCAATTCTTAAAACAATGTTGTATATAAATATTCTAAAGGTATGTATAATTTAGTGCTAAACTATTTATATTGGTAATAACTGTCAGTCAGTCAAGCATACTGTTTTCTTTAAATATTATCAAAGTAGTCATTTTTTAACGATTGCCTTTTTAAAAGAAAAAATGCAACTCTCTGTATCACAAGACCTTGTGGAACCTCTCGTCGTTTAAAACAGTTTTATATTTTATACTGGGGCTGTTTATTTAAAACAAAGGGAATGGTAATAATGTTGTATTGTATGTCATATTTTTTCGTTATACACCTCACGAGTGCAAAAAATTAAATTAGAAAAGTCTGCTTGCACTGTCCCTATATAAACATTACGTACTAAAGCAACTAAAGAAATAACGTTTGTAAAACTTGGTAAGGGAATGAGATATCAAGAAGAGTCTGGCTGACGTCAGTATATTTTCAGCCATGTATGATGATGTACACTTGACGTTGACATTTGAAGTAGTGGGGTGGTAGTGTAAGCTAAAGCTATAGTTATTCCGTTGGTTTACAAACAAGTCTCAAAATGAGTCTTTTAAAAATGTTCAGGGGCATGTGTTTTTTTCTTGGGCTGAGGAGAAATCTTTGTACAAAGAAGTATTTTTTTCCTTTTCTTTCAGTTTTTATGACATTTGATTGGAGAAAAGGGGAATGTATACTTGGAGGGGGAGATGCTATTTAAAATTATTATGAACTAGTTCAATTTTTATATTTCTAGTATCTTTTCACAAAAATTGTCTGTTGTGGACCAGCTCTAGGGGTTTGCTGTGGGAGCAACTTCTTGCTTGCATCTCTCTTTCGAAGGAACAACATAGCTCCCACTATCAGCAATGCAATTTGAACGCCTACTACAACAGCACCAGCTCCTAATACTGTAGATAAGTTAATGCATGTGGCAGACCTCTGTTGGTCAATGGGTCTGCTCTCGGTGTCAGGTGTTTCCACCTCGTCATCCTCAAATGATTGTTGCGATCTGTGTCTCTTGTAGTCATTGTCATGGAAGTCAGTATCTTGAGAAAGTTTGCGATCGCGCTTCTTGTCCGCACCAAAGCGATCTGAAATGTGAATAGATCTTACGAGCAGCATCTCCTCTTGAGGCAAAACTTCGTTCCTTTCCAAGTCACGCCTGAATCGCCTATCTCCCAGCGTGCTGATTGTGTAGAAGGGGCTGTGCATATCTTCAAGTTCGTTGGAGAGAGATTCGTCGAATGAGCCGTTCAGCATACGCCTCTTCCTTCTGCCCAAACTTGGGATTTCTTGGAACATACCGGTTCCATCGACAACTGGGCAGATAACGGGCTGGCACGTGGGCAAACATGGGGTTACCAAAGCACGGAATTGTACAATCTCAGAGGTTGGGAATTTGAATGCATCGAAGTGAGCGACCAACGCTTTCTGGTCATCAGAAGCCCGGTTCAAAGCACCCATAATTCTCTGGTCAGTTGGACATCCTTCACCGTCCAAGAGCATGATTTCAGATCCGTCGACTCCATCCATAGCAATGAGCTCTCGTACAAAAATGTCGTATGGGCTGTTGGGGTCGATAATTTCGAATCTGAGGGATAACGGGTCTCCAACCTACGACAAAGACATAATTTCAGGTTTTCCACAAGTTTTTCTTAATGAATGTGACCACCCTTTGTGATGTATGGTGTTGCAATGAATGCAAACAATGCACTGCTACATTGCATTGTTTGTTTGCGATGTCATGTGCAAGTAAAAAGTGACACATTAAAAAAATACCCACCTGTGCAGATCCAGTTGATTCACCGCGTCTGTCAGTAACCCGCATTGCCACATTAGGTGAATCGACAATGCTCTCCTGGGTGATTGAGTGCTTGAGATCTGGCGACACTCCAAGGTCAACTTCATTCGAGACGGACTTATTTGTGAGGTCGTATTGACAGGCTACTGATAATCCCATGTCCGATGCTGTCACAATCTGATCGTGATGTTGAAGGATAACCTGGATTTTATTTCAAAGTAGGATTGTTTTCAATTATTTGCAAATCCTGAATGTGACAAGACCAAGTGCCAAATTGATGAATTTATGTGAAGCGTGTGGCGTGCTTTACTTGTAATGCCTCAATTGTGAGAAAGGAAAACAAGTATCCTCTTTCTTCGGGAATAAATAACACACTTTCTTGTGTTTTAATGACAACGTTCGAGTGAGGGGCAGCACTTTTGTGTTTGGTCAGTGATCAGAATGCAGAAACAGAATTCTTTTTTGGTTGAAAGGAAACCGGTACTTGAATGCAATGAAAAAGAAAGACACAACCTCACAACGAAGTTGCCTTCTTCACATTTAAATTGCATAACCAAAATCATGTTGCGCAAGACTAGAATGGCAAGATCAGAAGGGGAAAATTTACATTTTCACTCAACAACAAAGATATCAAATTCGAGATCTCGTCGTAAAAAAGAGGTGTATACAAATAAACTTGAAAAATTATGGTCGCATGGCTGGTTCGTGAAACCTTGTAATAGGAGAATTAATGGACAATTTGTTTTGACGTGAGTCTGCATGCTTAACTTAACGTATCCCAATCAAAAGGGCAATTGACTTAATGTAAAGACGCCTTTTATGTAAGTGCGGAAAAGCAATTAAGGTTATAAGGTAATATCTATTCATTCATACCTCTGTTGTATATCTGCCCATCGCTTCTCTCTGAACACCACACTCCAAATCTGTGTAGGGGAGTCTGAGTGCAAATTCTAAGGAATTTTGGACATCCAAAGCACAACTGTTGGGGGCACCCTTTGCGTACAACTTTCCTTGGAAGATTTTCGACGTTCTCACGGTAGCAATCATATCCCCAGCTCGGCAGTCCACACTGACATTGTAGCAAGCGGAGAGTTCCTTAGTGAATGCATCAGGGACAGCGAGGAATGGTTCCCGGATCTGAGTCAGTGTCAATGAGTTGTGGTGGCTGAGCCGGCAAACTTGAGCCCCTGTGGCGTTGTAGTCGTATGACTGACAGCGGAATGCAGTGTTGAGGCATAGATTTCTGTTATTTAAGTCACAATGCAATCGTAATTAAACTTTCTGCATTTCAATAAGGATGCAAATTTCTCTGATATGAACCTCGAAGGGGTGTGAGGGGACGTGATACATGCTACGAATATATTTTAGCTTCGGCAGTGCAGTAAAATCGGATTTTTAAATTCGGGTTTGTGTCAAAAATATGACATTTTCAAAAAAGCAAAGCTGTAAATAGGAACATGAAAGTTTTCCTTGTGGTACTTTCCCCGTGGCACTATTCTGGCGGGGTCAACTATGCGTGCACTCGGATAAATGTTGAGGTGAGCTGGTTTACTCGCTTCGTTTCGCATTCAAATATAAAATTTATATGACACGAGTATTCTAATTATTTAGGATTTTTAAGAATCCCCACAAGTGTTCACCTTTCTGATGGAAGGTTTCAATTTACTGCTAGACCTCAATTCAAAAAAGTATTCATATTACATGACCTAACTCTTGGCTGTAGGCAAAATTTGCCGGAATGATGTAATTAGGTACGTACTGGGCTTCAACCTGCAACTCGTAGTTCATTCGTAGAAAATATTTTCGGAACATTTGTTCGTACCTAAATAGCCAGAATGTATTAACGCGAGAGTGCGTATTATTATAGCTCTTCGCATTCATAGTTTGTATTATAATCTGATCTTGAAACGCAGCGTTAGCAATGTATTTCTGGCAGGATTTTCTAATTTTTGATTTGTTGAATAACGGGTTATATGTAGCATGCACTTTTTTGCTCAGATTCATCTACGCAGATATATCGGTCGATAAGATCTTGGCTGTTTTGTTCGCGGATGATGATGATGCTCTTGTTTCGTTTCGAGTTTCAGAGTCAATTGATATATATTAGATAAAAAGATAGGAATCTATTGGAAAATGATGTGTGTGTGTGTGTGATGAAAGATGATGATGAGTTAGCTTACTTGCAATCCTGTTCCGTAGCGACTTCCTGGTAGACAGCATCCACAGTCTTGAGGATTTTTCCATCCAGCGTCTTGAAATCACAGAGTTTGGTTGGATCGCTGACACAGTTGGATTCCATATAGTCGGTCCCATTCTCCGCTTCAAGTGTGTTCAAAGCTCCAATCGACATTCTGTCCATGTCTGACAATGAGCAATCTCCCATTCCTTTGTTGTAGGTTGCAGATCTGCACACACAAGAAATTGACATGTCACAAGTGAAATTAAGAACACGTTTGAAAGTTTTTGACGGGTTTTTACCACAATCAGGAAGCCACAGAAAAATCGCTACTCCCATTCATTGTGTACGGTAGCAAAGTCGAAGAAGCTACACGATTACCTTTTTGTGTTATGAGAGAAATCTACCGTTTCTTTTTCATCCTCGCATATATGCACACCTATCATGTTCGGCATTCCATCCAAACTTGCATAATATGATGTAGTCTCTTTCAATATATGCTCAACTTATATGAAACTCACGTAATGTGTAATTGGTTACACATGATATTTTTTGTCTTTACTTTACTCTTCTTTGTGACAAGTCAAGCTATAATAAGTGTCTTGATCATCTTCCTACCGGTGAGTATTATTAAACCAAGAGGGAAGTGGATGCAAAACTCGATGAAAAGTGTCATTGGCCTTGTTTTTATTTTTGGCTACAAATTAGCCATGCATCTGATGCTGATATGCATTTTTCCGCAGTTGTTGTTATATCTGCGAGAGGAAGTTGTGCGTTCAAGGTAGTATTTTTGTAACGTGCTATTCTCACGTTGAAAGCGAACAACATCCTTTTAAGAACAATATCTTCCTGCTGGAGTTGGTGTTGAGAGCGACAAGTGGACTTGGCTAGCCTGCTTCTGTCTGCCTATAATATGCATCTGAGTCGAATGTGCATGGTAATTCGAAAAATACGTTGTCAGTACCACCGTTAAAACATCGATTTGTTCGGTTTCGTCCACCTGTACAGTTTCAGGTCGCTTTCCAAGTTTTTTTTCTCTCGTGATTGGTATTTTTCGCATCTGGGATGCCGTCGCTGGTTGCACTAACGAGAACTGTTTGTGGTTGAAACAGTTGTTAGAAGCTAGTTAGTGGATTTTTTTCCTGAGACCGTAATTATTGGAGAAAAAGAAAGAAGAAGTATGAATAAGTATAATTCGAGAGAACACAACGTTGATAAAAGAGCCTCGATGATGCATCCCTATTCATGTGGACTTGCGCCAGCCAATGTCTTTGAGTATAACGAGGCGAAGTGGCATACAACAACAGAATAATAGCAACTAATTACTCTCTCCTCACAATTAAATCCCTGCTTTCATTGTGCGTGCTTCATCTGGTGGGCGGTAGTCGTGTAGCTACAGTCCTGTCTCTATATAAACTTCAATGCAGACAGGGGCTCGGATATTTATATTTGTACGGTGTGCACATTAAAAAAAGTGATTTGTAATTGCGAAGCTGGCTCTGCTTGAAGAAAACTTCATTCGGACCGTTTGCATATCTAATTTCTTGAATAGGCAATAAGTGTCATTTATTTCTTGAAACTAACCAGATGTAAAGCATTTTACATCATACACTTCAAAACGCCGTGGTTGACTTGATTAATGGATGTTGTCTCTTATACTACCTGTACCTAAATTCGTATGGGACGCCCAGACTGGTTTATTACAGTAAATTTGTTTGAGCCATTCACACTTACTTCTTGTCCTGCCTCATCATAATTTTTTATGAGTTTACTCGTCGCACCCGTGCACACACTGCTTTTTTCATCACCAGTTTTTTGGCACTTGTCATCCGAGTCAATAAATCGGTGTTTTTTATAGGCGCTCGTAAAAACATATATTGATCTCACGTTAACAGTTAATACAAAAGGGCACACAGTTCCGAAGAAGTGTCGGCTGAAGAATAGTTGCTAAAAATATTTGACACAATACATATGTATATGATTGTATTGTGTATTGTATGCGTATGTGCGCCACTCGTAAATACGAATTGTTGCAAACGTTAAAATTTTATTCAGATTTTTGTCAAGCCACGACCATATGAATGAATGAATGAAAAACACGACTGATCCTTTTTCAACGAGTATATCTTGATCAGTAGCTATAATTCGGGATTTTGTAGGCATCCTATATATAACTTCAACGTGGACCTCTTGCGTACTTCGAAATTCTCATGGTTTGTAGCCAACATTGTTCATTTTTTTCGGATTGTTGCAATATAATATGAAAAGCGTGTAAACCTATTACAAAAGCAACCAGTTGAATCTAACGGACCGCCGGATCAATTTAGATGCATCGTTCGAAATTGGTCGTCACGAAATTTGTCGCCGACACAACATAACACAAGGCTCAAGTTACAAAGGTCCGTTTCAATCCCTCGTTTTATTAATACAAAAAAGCGTGTATGAATAAGTAAGTAAGCAAGAGTCATGCTCGCCTTTGTGGAGAAGTACAAAAGAGCCCTGGCTTCAAGTAGTACACATGCAAAAAAGCATGCTGTGATTATTTTAATCAGAGAATAGTAGAACTGGCTTCAAATTCAAAAAAATCTTCTCAGTTACCAAGTATATGTTCTTGTTCCACCAGAAACACCATCAGTTCAACTCACGACAGGAATGTTAACATGCAGAAAAGTATCCAGTTGACTTGCGATTAACAAGCTGTATATATTTCATCAATAACGATCATCATTATCATCTCCGAGTTCTAAATGGTTCTTGCCTACTTTGTAGCACACACAATGCGAGCAAAGATAGGCTAGTATTACAACGTTAATGAGAATAATAATAATGAGAATGAGACGACTCTGAAGAGGAGAAAAGACTGAAGATGACTAGACGTTACGTATGCATCTCGAAGTCTATATGGAATTCGTAACAGTAATACCTATGTTGTAGGTATTTTAATGTATTAAATAGCAGATTTTTTGAATACAAAACGTACCCCATTCCCTCGACACCGGTGACAGTGTCCTTGTTGTTGCTGTATCCATACAATAATTATACTCTTTCTACGAAAGCATGATTTACTGTTGACGACAACTCTCTGCTGAGGAACAAAAATGTCACAATATTTTCGTGACTTACAACTTCCCACCATTGACTTGGTATCGTGTTGCTGTGTCTGGTGCGGTGAGACATATATACTTTTTTCTCGGCTAAATGGTTTAAAGATGGTGCCGCCCATTATGCATGTGTCAACGGGCACATTTTTAATTTCATGGCTATTTACGCGCATACGTACAGCACGGCTGTACAATAATGCATCTTCGTATGGAAGAGTAACTATTGCGCATTTGTATTCTCTATTCGAATCGGCACCACCTAATAATTCTTTGAATTTGTTAGAGATGGACAGGAAAGGCATTTGAGGTGCATTTACGGATTTTATGAAATTGGTCATCAATACAGTTGACTGCTTCTGAGAAACTAAAACTTGTAGCGTGATGAGAAAAAGACGTGTGGATAAAGTAAAGCGGCTGCTTACATTGTATACGTGAAAAGTATATATGTATACGTAAACTTAACCACGGTGTGCACCACGCGATAAGTAGCACATAACACATTTAGCTTGGGATATCGTGCTCGTCTTCAACCAGCGACAAGAAGGAGAGGAAGTCCTCAAGCAGACTCATGCGATGCCACCTTGTTAAATCTAATTTTCACAATGAAATCAACTTGTTTTGAAAGATATCGGAACATGAATCAAAATCGACGTTGTGTGCAATGCGCAGACTTTGTTACCAATTTGTATTCATAAACTAGGTAGATTAGAGGATTTCTTGGTCTTGGTGTGGGTACCACATTTTTGCATTGTATTCTAAACTAGGTAGGCACACACGTGCTTTACACAAATCTTGTTCCTATTCTCAACTCAACTTCGCATACCAGAACTGAATGAACGGAACTGACGAGAAAAAAGGTCGTCAAAAGTTTTCTGATTACTGTTATTAGTGATGCACATGCACACAGTTAAAGAGAAGTCTTGCACTATCTTTCTTATTTGATTATGCAAATGCAATTTTTTATTTGTGCACATGTGTGCGAATAAAAGTCATGTCCACTTGAACTTGGGGGAAAATGCATACAAATGAATCGGTGTAATTTTCACGATTGGTACCTATTGAAAATCTTGGAAGATGATGGAATCGTGCCAATTTATTTCGTTCCCATCAATAACTCTACAAGCTTTATCTTCTCCCTCTGACGTTCCTTCATTCGTGTATCTCTATGTTTTCCACCTGAACGAGCAAAACACTAACAAGATGACAGCAAATGTGGCATTTTAATCATGAAAGAGAATCGAATCTTCAGAGAGAACCTATTTAGGATAACCTCCCTCCCCACTGCAAAAATGCTGATGTCAATAGATGACTCCCATTTACATTCTAGCCGTTGTACAGTTTCAGTGCAGTAGTATATAGAACTACGAAGATAAAGGGCGAACTTTTCTCTCTCACCACATCAATGAGCGCACGGCCTTGCTGTTTTTCCTGTTTCTGAGCAGAAATAGCCGAATGAATCCCGGCGATGAAAAAAAGTACATATGCTTATTGCTTAGAACCCGGTTTTCGTTGCGATGATGAGTGAAAAGCATCACCACCGGTGCACATAAACAGCTTCGAGGCAGATTTTTGATACTGATATCGTGCATTATAATGTACAAATAGGCAGTAACTCGGTAAAATAATATTTTTTCTCATGAGAGAGTTGCTTTTTCTACCCATCAGTAACTCTCAAGTTGTGTGCTTGAACAAACATTTTTATAAATGGCAAAATGTGTGTAAATGCTCACTTTGTTTTATGGCCTGCTTCCTACGACTGAAATTTGACCTTTACCCAAAGGAAATTAACAGTTTTGAAGTTTGATTGTGTTGGAAGTTAGAAATGAAGATATAGTCTCTCTTGATTTTTCTTGTATGCACTTGGTCTCTCTCAAACTCAATAGCAGTCTCTCATCCGACCATCTAATCAACAAACACACTTTAAGATAAGACTGATTAAAAAAATACTGAAACACCTAGCCAGAGTTTGCTGAAAAAAGAATATGCATTTCCTTTTAAAACCATTGATATCGCTGAGCTGTATAAAGTCGTGTTTACATAAAAAAAATCAATTTCAACACGCAAGCTAAGTAATCAATTGGCAAACTTCAATGAGAAATATAATTCCACATTTCGATAAAGTCGAGAGATTTTTACCTCTCGTGTAAGATTGCCTTTGAGGTGTTGCATGACAAACATTAGCCGGGTTTGAGTGTATGTTAACAGCGAACGCACATGTACTGAATCTGCATGTTCAAAATTAAAGTGTAAGGGTAAATACAGGGCTTGTAGTGGGTGTGGAAGGAGAGTGCCATGAAATACGCAGTAACAACCGTTTTTGCACACGAAATGTAAAGCCAGTTTTTTGATTGATTTCTCTTCATCGTCTATGATTACTGTAATTGTTACTGCTGCCAGCACTAATGACGTCGGCGATGATAATGATTAGCACACTGAACATCAGAAAATGTTCATCCTTTTAGCTGTTCCAGTGTAAATTTAAAAAGATGTTTTTTTCGTCAGGGATGTGGTGCTCATTTAGGAATATATGCTGGTTACAAATTGCAATTGAATGAAAGCGGATTTCGCAAAAGCCCTTATGCAAATTAGGCCTTGATTCTGTACTGTAGTGTAAATTTTTGCATTAACAATGCTGTTGTGCGAGTGCCCTTTCCCGCAAGGGAAGATGGCATTGTGAAAATATGCATCGCATACATTATTAAAATTTTTCCCTAGATTTTTTCTTTCTCTAGTCACCTGTTGTTCCAACATTTTTGGGTTTAACCTGAATAATCTCACACGATCGCGTCTCTAGTAAGTGCAAATCCGATGGTTGAGAGAGAGACGAGGTTCTTGCATTTTGCAAAACAAATGCACACAGGCACAGCGTCAAGCGGACAATGAATTTCCTTGGTATGCATGACAGAGGTTTCCTTCCATTATAATTTCAATTCTGGGTGAGGAGGCTAGCAAGAAGATCATCATGAGAGGGAGTATATAGTTGTAAGAAAAAGTAAGTGAATGAATGTAAGCGAACAAAAATCCTGTCTGCATGCATTTCGTATTAAACCGGTACTTTCCTTTCCCATTGTATTAATTCCTTACGTAGGTATACGCAAAGTGAGCATTTTATCTGTATCAGACAGAGTATCTCATTATCATACACAGATACCTACTACAACTATATCTGGATCATTTTTTTTCTGAATCCTCCTTAGTTTCGTTTGCAGAGGAAAAATGAAAACAGAAAATTCTTGTGACAAGGAGTGAACCACAAGTTGTGTTTAAATATAATCCGCATTGCGTTGTCCCTTGTCATCGTCACCAGTTGTACATATTATTCTGATGACACTACTAAACTCAAACGACGGATGTTTCAGACAGAGTGAAAAGTAAGTAGTTGTATATGCATACCCTGTGTATTTCTAACGAGGCCTCTTGTCCTTTAAGTAATCATCAAAAAAGGGATTATGCATGCATGCAATTTCATTCTAACATGATTTTCTAGGCTTGCTATATATGCATAGTTCAAACACGTGAGATATTGTTCTATACTTGTTCTGCCTACATATGCATCCTCTGCAAAAAAAAGTCTCCTGAGCTCATACTGTGTTTCTGTGATAGACAACAACAGCAGCAGTTGACATTTGCACCGCAGCTTGCAGATTTCCCCAGATTTCTTCTTTTGTGCGAAACAACTCATCTTTCGTGTTGCATGACCTGGATTTTCCTCCTCAGACAATGTGTCCTACTAATTGGGCTTCATGAAAGGGCAAAGGTGATCTCACTGAATGATGTATTTTGACATAAGCAAGATGTTCGCAAAAATGTGAATTTAGTCAATTTAGAAACACAATGGAAAATCCATGCATTATATTTTCTGTGGTATATTATGCACCATCATCAAAAAATGAAACACTGTGTAGCCAGTTCTGTGGTGCAATTTTGTTTCGCTGGCGTAAACTTGACCTTGCCTGCTGATCTAGGTCAGTATGATATGATTAGATAAAAATGAAGATTTCGAAAAGATCGTTTACGCAGGTACCTTAGACATAGTTTGTGCGTTTGTGCATTTTGCACTTGTTTTTCTTACCTGCAGACAAAGTCTCTCTCAGAAAGGCACAACTCCATGCAAGCGGTTCTGCTTCCAGTTTTCCTCTGCTTCTTCACAAGCTCTTGACCCTTGGCCCGAATCTTGAAGTCTGGTACTCGCTCATAGTCCCAAGCTCGATCACAATGCCCACTTAGACATACTTTCTGGGCGTAGAGGGTGAAAACAGGGAATTGAGAGGAGCTGAGAGCACCTAGTGACACAGAAAAAAAACATATTTTAAAATAATTGCCTAAATTAGAACTTTTACTTTAGAAGTCTGCTACTAGCGCTGTTGAAAGTAATTTTAGGGAAAGAATTTCCCAGGAAAGCGAGAAAGCGAATTGGTATTGTGTTACAGAATAATATCCGTGACTTGAACAGAGCATGAAGCGATATCAAATTGAAAAGGATGGAAAATAGCGTATATTTATTTTGGAAATAAAGGAAAGGATACATGTATGCATATGATTTTCCCTATGACTCGTCGTGTGATTTCTTTTAAAGCCAGAGGAAAAAAATGCACTTGCATTGCCCATCTGTTTTTATGACAATACAACAATGGCAGGTGGTTGCACTGTAACTATTGCAAATTTAGCTCATAAGGACAGACAAAATTGGTAATAGCCACCAGCCTCACCGTCGCCGGTATCAAGTCATTCCATTAATTTAAATGTTGAAATTCTTTCCCAGGCCTTTTTGCTTACTCCTCTTGTGTTTTGCATGTCATCTCTCCAATGTGGTGGGGGTATATTATGCACATAGGTATTATCCACGAAAATAGCAAAGATAACAAGGAAGCCATGAGACATAATGCTCGTAAGTGAAAATGCTCGTAAAAATATTGAGGAATGTAGGTTTTTAGAAATCAGTCTCGCTGTTCTAGAATTCGCGCAGAAACGCTGAGAATGCGAAAAAAATGTAATAGATTATAGACCTTGAATAGAGTTAGACACTGTCCCTGAACCACTGGCTGAGTGCCTCCTCATATACGAGGACGAAGCGAGGAAAGGAGTCTCTTTTGGTTTTATACAAAAATCCATTGTCGTCATCGAATTCGGTTTCCCCACTGCCGAAATCTTAACACCCATTTCATAGTTCTGGCACGGTGACTGTTGTTTTCGTTACATCATTCCCTAGACACGACGACCACCGCCACGGCGTGTTGTTTTATACCTTTTTCACTAGTTTTTTTTGCTATACTCGTCCATGCATTTATTTACCAAAGGAAATAACCATATAAGTACAAATAAGTATTTCAACACGAGGGTGATTTCTTTAACTGCTTGGCCATGCATTTTTAACTGCATTTCTCATCATAGTTCTACTTTGCATCGTAAAATTGTCACATCATCATTAAGCGATGCATAAATAAATGCAGGCTAAAAGTGAATAGCTTATACAGTGTACCTCTCTCAAATAAAACCAAAACTCACGTGTTGACAGAACACTTTTCTCTGCACACACCCATTGCAAATTGCAAACAAGTAAAGTAACGTGCAGCAATGCGTGTGTATTTATAGAGTTTACTTTTTTTGCAAAGTATTTTTATTGTCCCATTTTGACTAGACCACAAAATGCACGGTGGCGACAATCATCAGAAAGTCCCATTTTACCTCGAAGATGGACACATTGCTTTCCATTGGTGACGGTGGAAAGGATTTTACTTCTCCTTTTTGCACTTCAAAAAGTAGCGACTTTGTATCATGTTTATTTTTATGCAGCCAGTGTAGGTGAGTAGGCATACCAAAGAAATTAAATTCTCTCTCTCTCTCGTGAATGAGTCTTCGTGTAAGAACTCACAAGAGGTGGCATGAAAATTAGGTGATGTGATGTGTTTCTGTCGTGTTATTGTGGCTTTTATTGTCACTACATGTGTATTACTTATATTATCTGTAAAAAAGGAGTTTTTTTCTTCTTCTTCGAGTGTGGCTAGAGGAGAGGACGTCACTGCATTGAGATATTACGATTATTGTTGTAATAAAGATGAATGCTTGCATTTTGTTAGCAATTTCCTCTGCTCAAATTCGAATAAAAGAACTGGCAGCGAAACGTCGTGTGGAGTCTCTCCCTGTGAAACTACAAACTGTGTTTCTTTCTTTTGGCGATCCTCATTTGTCTCTCTGATATGATTTATTCACGTGGTAAAAGCTCTTGCTTTTCAACCATTACTCTTGACTTCTCAAAAAAATCATGATGATCATGATGATGATCAACAATGAACCAGTCGATTTCTTTTGATAGTGAATTGGAGTAGTGTAGTGGTAGTCGAGAAGATGTGCAATTCATACTCTTCGCTCGAAGCAGCAGCACATATATCGTTTAGGTCATGACTTTTCTTGTCATCACAATTCCACAAAGGCTAGAGCAACTAACTAAGTTTGGAGAGTAGAGAGAGATAGTGGGAGAGAGATGCAAAAAGTGATGAAGACGCATTCGGAGGATATAAGCATCTGCTGTGTGCTGGCTGTGGTTCGATGATAACAATAATTGAACAACTTCATTGTTATGCCTTGTTTTATTATTTCACAGCTGGACTATCTCATCTTATACACTCTTAATCTGGTTTCATATACATGCTTCTGTGGCTTTTTTGCAACGTGTAATCTAGCATTTTTTTCTCTCTCACACATTTCGTCTTCATTTCGTGAGCAACCTTTTTGCAACCAAATGTACACGACTCATGCAGTAGCCGCAAACCAAAATGAATGTGCTATGCGCTTTACACTGAGTCCATCCCGAAACGTCAGACAGACCTTTTTACTGCTGACTTACTGACTGACAGACTGGAGCTCCAATTTTCAGCCTCACTGGCTATGTGTTCCAAATCGGTTTCAAAATTTAAAACTGATCCCTCTAAACTTTTCCCTAAAGCATGAGATGTGCTCATCTCTGCATGTGCAAAGCTGTGAAGTAAATGTACATTCTTACGTGCAGATATGGAGATGTTTTCGTGAAGTGTAAAAAAGCGAGGGGAATCGTGAAACGGACTAACACTAATCTATTAGGGAAAGGGAGCTCATTCTGTTAAATATTTTGTTTTACTATGTACACAGTCGTTTTAAACATTGCTGCGCTGAACATTCATAAATCATGTACACAAATGAAGATTTAATGTTTTCCCCTCTAATAGCTCTATTAGCTCCGTTTCGAATTTTTTTTGTAGGGAGCTATGTATATGTTGCATATGTGGGAAACATTGATGTGTGTAGTTGTAGTTAGTACAAGAAAAGTAATTTTGTGTTCGATGCTTGGGAGTTTCGTTACAATATGCAAAAAGGTCTAATAGCCTACTACTGTCAGTAATCATAGTCTTTATCCTAGTTACCGTTTTGAGATCTTGAGCACTGATCCGCGTAATAACCGAAGGCACACACAAGCCCTCGTATATTATGCATTATATGCATCTTTATCATAAATCATTTTCGAACACTGTACACCATCGATATATTCGCCGTGGATTTTTCTCGGAAATGAGAATGAATAATCGGAGGGGTAAATAAAAAAGAACATATTATAGTTTTTGCGTGCTACTCATGACCAAGTTTTCATTTTAGTAGAGCAAACATCCATTGTAAGATGATATATATACTCCGTCGAAGAAAAAAACATTTTCATTACCACCGGCTCCCTATATATTCCCCACAATAATTTCTCAAATCTTGGTAGCCTATCATTCGCATTTCTCACTTCGTTTGCATAATTACTCCCACAGTTTGTTTTTATCAATATGGTTTCGCATGCGGGATTGTTCTTGCTAGCTCTAATTTTTTCCTCAGATATGTAATTTTTTATTTGTATGCAGTCGTGTATTAGGCACGATACTCCACTACTGTAATCCATGCATATACCGAAGGAAGTTCAGAGATACTAATCTGCGCGGATGCTGAATAATTGGTTCCGTTCAGGAGTGTCGTTTGCCGTAACATTTTTATTATATGCAGTCGCAAGGGAATTCCTCAGTAGCACACTTATACAGCAAGCGAGCACGGGAAAATGGGAACAGCAAGGAGTTCTCCTATGATTTGATAAGGCGAAAAAATTACCGTCTTCTAAAGATTATAAAAGGAGGAAAATTATAGAATGTATGAGAAAGCTGCATTCTGGCAAACCAAATGTGGCATGAGTGGGTGTTTCGTTGAGGAGTATAAAACATGTTGATGCATGTCATCCTCATGCGATGAAGAATGTTAATACAGGAAGCTATCTCTGAGAAGCAAAGCACAGTTTTATTCAGTTAAAGGTCATAGGTGATATATGTATGCAAGTTTGAGTTGTGAGATTACAAGACAGTTTAGAGCTGAATCAAAGGCCGTATATTACACATCGTTTGATTATATCCTTCTCTTTCTTGTCAGGGGAAAACTAGTTTTCATCGCAGCCGCTACTGCTTCGTCTGTAATTCATATTATTATTATTGACACATCATAGCTGCATGCAGCTAGAATGCCACAACGTTTTAAATATGAGTAGCAGGGGGAAAATCCGTTTTTTTCTCACAGGAAAATGCATGTCATATATGAATACGTGCATACATACCTGCTTGGGTTTATTCTTGACAGTCAACTAAGAGAGTTTATGTATTGATGATGAATAAGTTTGCATTTCAAACTGTCATGTTTGCTGCTATTATGACATGTTACGCAATGAAGTAGCACTTGCGAAAAAAAGTTGTACACAGCAAATGTCACACATTTCATTTCTTTCATAAGACGTGTGTATGCATGTGTGCTATATATATTGCATCCCTGACGTTATTTGTTCTTTGTGAGGAAGGCTGCAGAGAAGAAGAAGAAAACAAAATTTTCATCTGTTTTGATTTGAAAGGCATGGATGCGTAATATGATGAAAATAGACGACGAAGCAGATGGGATGGGGTGCCACTTGTCGTTAGCTCTTGCCCGACTGATGAATAATGACGGGATTATGTATCTGAGAAAGAAAGAAGCATCAATGGCAGAAAAAGCAACCTCATTGAAATAAGGGAATGGGTGAGAGAGAGAAAAGAACAAGGCGCATCATGTAAGGCTCCACAGTTTCTGAATACCCAGTAAAACATTAAGGGTTTGATGAGTATGCACTTTTCTCATTGAAAAAGCTAATTATCGCTTCGCTTCAAAACTCATCATCAAACGTACAAGCAATGAGCCGTCCATCCCTCCTCTCAACAATGCAGTGCACAATCTGAAGGAGAGATATTTATACGGCAGATACATAATATCAAAGTGTAATATTATGATATGGCATCAGCCTCCCGATACGCGCACGTAACGTGTGTGTTTGTGTGTTGTGTTGATGAGTGAAAAAAAGAAAGATGGATTTTGTTGCAGTTTTGTTTGTTGGGATATGCGCAGGGATGCTGATAATGTAACATACTTTTCCCCTTCTATTATCTGCCGTATAATATATGCGTTTAGTGCATACACACACAAAGTGTATTTTTGTATTATCCGTGAAAGAAAATTATGCTGCTTCAACTTGGCTAATTGAGTTTTGTGTGAAGAAAAAAAACAGGGAAAAAGGTGAATGAAAATTGACGAAGGTTTTATGCCTATGAATATTTTTTGCCGGTAGTATCATCATGGGATATGTATTTTTTTGTGCAAAGCAGTTGCTGCTGATGTCTAACGGTATTTCATCGCTTAAAAAGGGAAATAGGAAATGGCAATAGATTTCATGTGTTTCAAACTATGATAAGGAGATATTATTATCATTATCATTATTACTATTATGGCTTGGCTATTCACAATACCCTTTTTATGATAGCTAGAAATAAAAAAATAAACTTGCGCATGGGATGCTAGTTAGTGCTTCTATATTATGCTTAATATACGCCTCATAAAAATAAAGCCTAGCATTTTTACGGCATCTTCACGCTAATGTGATGATTGTGATTCGGTGTTGTGATAGGATCAATATTATATGAACGATATATTTTGATGATGGTGGTGGTAATATTGGAAGGATCATGCTGGCAAATCTGAGGTTTTAGTAGAGAATATATGAATATGAAATGCCATTTTTTCCGTCCCCAGTCAGTATAGCACATATAAGGATGATGATGATGATGCTTTTACGTTGCGTGTTGTTCTCTTCGTAAAGGGCATTTCACTCTGTGTGTGCTCTCGCTCTAGTCGATTTCGATAATATTCAGTCCGACCTTTAATTATCTTATTGCACGAACGTATTTATTATGCTAATCTAAAAATCCTCTCCTCACGTTCCTCTCTGCCTTTCATCGTGTGGTGGTGTTGGTATGATACTACTATGGGTTTGCCATCAAGAATTGGTTTTCAATATTGTTACTAATTGAGGCGGCATAGTTAAGGCACTATAGATCACTAATTGGATCGTACATGAGGGATGATAAAAACACTGTTGCAAACTGCACTCATCTTTATGTATATCTCCCTGTGTGCGTGTAGTAATACTAAAAATGCACTTGTTCTGTTTTTTATTATCGTGAAGGATTGAATATACTTGCCAGCTGTGATCTTGTTCCTTTTGCATCCATTCATCGCAGGCATGCATTTATTTTTTCCCTCATCGTCACTTGTTAGGCCACACTATATAAAAGTCGTGATCGTTTAAGCTCATTTTCCTGCAGAAACGGTTATGGAAGGAAACAGTTCATTGTAATTATGTAGGTTTGATTGTGAACCTTGTTCCGTAGTAGTTTTCGCACTCGCCAACACAAGTACATGATGATATACCACCTCTTATCCTTTGACGTTCGTTGTAGGAAATCACATTTCGTCCCTGCCCTGAGGTGATGATGAGAAAAGTAGAAAAGGAAAAGGGAGTTGATATGACGTTTAGGAAATGCGTACAAAATTGTTTCGTCAAAGCATATATCATGTTTGTATTTTCCATGGGTTGATTGTTTATGGTTAACCTTCACATGTGCAACGTGTATCTAATCTCCATATTTTGAAAAGACCAATGTTTTCAATTATTTTCATTCATATGCGATGTTGGTTGGGAGAAGATTCTCACTGCGAGTCACTCCAGAGAAGAAATAAAAAAGTGCGTGCATGTGAATTGTAACTTGCTCGTCAAGCTTTCAGTTTGGCATGATGGGCTGCAGGCCAAGTAATACGGGTTTTTGTGATGATACACAATTACGTAAGAGGAACCCCAAAGCTTAACTCTGTTACTGTCAAAACTAATTTTTGCTTTTGTTTTACACTCTGTGCCTATTTGTTCTCATACACTTGCAGGTTGCAGATATGTTCCATTGGGCATTGATATAAATTGCGCCCCTAACGAAGTACAGCATGCATGCAGCTTTTCCCGGCCAACCTCATTCATTTGTTTCGGTTAATGGAATTCAGGATAAAAATGCAGATACATCTCGAATGTAGTGTCAATACATGGCCGAATTTCTTAATGGGTAGAAAGCTGCCGTCAGAAAGCAGCGGTACTCATTGACTCATGTCAATCATTCTCACAATATCGCCAAAGTCATTTTTGGTAAAAGCTGTGGTCTCTTCAAAAAAAATTCCCTAATCTTCACAACAAGAATCTGAAAGACTTAAAAGAAACCGAATAGACGTGTGTACTATTTCTTGTGTGAATGAAAGCCAATCGCTTTAAACCAGGTGAAACTCATTTTTCATTAACAGTAGTTTTGGTAGGCACTTATTGTAACGTTTTCGAGTAATTCCTCTCTCTCTCTCCCTCTCATCTATCCTACGGGTAATTAAGATGTTGACTCAAGTTGCATTGTAATGCTCACCGAGGATATTAAGGTGATGACATCAAGTCAT
Source organism: Heteromurus nitidus (assembly GCA_034687055.1). Lineage (NCBI taxonomy): Eukaryota > Metazoa > Arthropoda > Collembola > Entomobryomorpha > Entomobryidae > Heteromurus > Heteromurus nitidus. The sequence continues at coordinate 26,307 of JAQFZW010001104.1, forward strand.
TCATCATGTTTTCATTGGAGTTGCATGCATCTTTGTGCTCCATGCTCAGATGGACGAAGATGACGATGATGTGCATTCTGCTTTTTCGAAGAACGTCACTTTGCCGAAGTCTCTCTCAGGCAAAGAGAGATCAATGAATCGGGTAATTTATCAGCACGGAAGATGAAAGCAACCAAACAACAATCATCGGCATCATTACGTTCTTGTGAAAAATCCACTATACAACTCCGCGTCGAGTGGAATGTTAATGCGCTCTGGGTATTGAACATATATTGACTTGTATCGAGAAACGAAGGAAACGAGGAAGAAGACACCCAGCTTGTTCATCATACTTTTTGGTCATCACCAAACACTTTTGACTTGTCTGTGGCTCTGACTCTGGTCATCACCATCTTCACAATCTAGTAATAGTTATTGGAACGGGAACAATAGCTTCGTAAAAATGATAATTAGCATTCCTCTGGTCGTTACGCTTAGATTTACTCCAATGTCCATAACATACATACGAGACAACAATCCACTCACTGATAATGACTGATACATATGCCTCTTGATTGCATTAAAAATACCTTCTTTTTCTGTAATTTACTTGAGGCTAACTATCTTCATTTGTGAATGGAAATTTCTTGCAAAAAACAAGAAAAACAATTCTCATAAAGGCGAAATCAAAATAAATCTTGAGGGAAAAAATCGGAGTCCCCGATACAACTCGTTTCTCTTTCATGAGCTTCAGAGGGGAAAAGGAGGTTGATGTTGATGTACTTTTCTGCCACTATACACTACCTTTTTGTTTAACTCGGAAAGAATGAGCAATTTCGATGTGAATTGTACATTTTTCTTCCCACTTTTATCTCTATAAAATTTTTAACAAAATAACTAGTGAATGAAACAATGGAAGGGACGGTATAGACAGCAGTGTTTATGGCTTATCTTGCTTGCTTCAAAATGAATTGTTATATAACAAAGGAGGTGGAAGGAGGCTGAACGTAACGCCGTGCTATTTAAAAACTTTTTACAACTATATTCTTATGGAATCCTAGGATTTGCATTCAAGTTCTACATAAATATATACATCCATACATTCATACATAATATATATGCGTACGTACGTATATATCATATTACAATGTCTAGAACCAAAACGAGTGACGCCAAAGCCCGAAGAAGTTGGTGCATGCATGATAATTTTGCGTGGCAAAGTGCAATCAATACCATGATTCTTCAACGTATACTGCGAATACATATGAAACATGAACCCAAAGACAAGTAACGGGTAATCTCTGGCGTACCTACGTAAAGCACATTACTTTTTTCCCAAGATACATTGTCTATGCATGTGAATAAGAGCATGAGGGCAAAATTCAATAATACAAGGGATTAACTATCACCACAAGCTATCATGGTTCTAGAAAAATAACATCAGACTTGACACCTATCATACTGCACACTGCACCTTTTTCTATGTTTTCCTCTTCACGCAGTTGAAGAAGAATGTAATATACGCAAAAAAATGTATGCCTCATGCAAATTCCAAACTCTGCTTTTTCGGATCATTATTATGATGAAGCCAAGTTTATTGCATTAAAGAGCTCTAAGGCAAACTAATTGTGAGTATGAGCTGTACGCAAGAAAGCTGAGCTGCAGTTAGTGGTCGTAGTAAGTAGGAATATATTATATTGAGTAGTAAACGTAAACTTATGCACAACCAAACAATATATTTTGTAGAATCTTAGTGAATAAGATGCGAAGTGAAGTACGCTAACCTGTATTTTTTTGCATCTCATATGGTTCATTTATCTGTCTGAATTTAAGAATATGGAGTGCAGTGTGAGAAGGAAGGAGGAAAAAGAGAGTATAATTCGCTATTAGCACTGCACTCATCGTCAGTTGAAAAAAGGGAAGAAGAATGCGCTTCTTTAGAGATGTAGCATAATAACCCTTGCTCTTACGTATAATTTGATTGAGGTGCATATATACTCTCGAATTACGTAGCACATCTCCTTTTTGCTCATCTGACACACATGCTTGCATCATGTGTGTTTATATGTAAGCCAAAACCAAAAATGTTTAGGTGGGTTGATGATGATAATGCCTTTTAATGCAACAATACCAAGAATCAGAGAGAGAATCAAAGGGGGAGAGATAGAGAAAGAGAGAGAAAAAACGAAGAAAATAGGTGTGAGGTAAGATAAAACAACGGTGTCTGCTAGCGATTAATTATATTCATTTCAGGTTGAATTTACTCCTTTTTGTGAAGATTTTTTGGTTGGGTTCGAATGGTATTTTTTAGTGCGAGATAAGGAAGGCAGACTCTGAGGGTAAGCAAGGAAGCTTCAGCGCTGTGATGCTGAAAAGTAATATTTTTATCAAATAAGACATGTGAATCCGAGTGCACTGACTTGTAACGAAGGAGAACCACAGTGTTACATACCTACATACAAAGTAGGCATTTATTATACGTATCTATTGAGATTTTACGTTTAAGACGGAATGAATCTTGATATATGTTTTATCATTAGAGTAAAGTACGTTCTGACATTTTGGCACTCTTTTTCTCGTTCTCCCTGCGACTTTGCAAGGTTAACTCTTTTTTTTCTCCTGAAGGGATTATAAATGCAGTATTGTTTTACGCTCTGAATTCCTTATTGTTTTCGTTGCAACTACTGAAAGCTTTTTACGACTTGATTTGGATAGGTCTGGTTTCGGCCTCAGCTGAAGAAGACAAAGTGAGGGCGAAAGAAAGAGATTGGTGTTGAATGATAATGGGTTTAAGAAATGATGACGACGATATAATGACTATAAGCTGCGGGCTTGAAGCATAAGGTAATTCGAATGGGGTTGCGCATATAAAATGCAAATTCTATTGGAAAAACTGATAATGGAATTGAACTAGACTTTTTTTTATACCTGGTCGGTGATCGGAGTCGGCACTGAAAAGTACACAAAGACCTGTCTCATAATTGGCTGCTCTACAGCTAGAATTGAGACGACATGCTTCTAAACAGTCGGCCAGCATTAGTGTCCCAGGTTGGGAGTCCAGGAGATCGGCAGGGGAAGAGAAGACAAACCCTGTAACTAGCTCGAAGCCAGTGCTCTCAGGATTACAGTCGAAACGAGGTACTGGTGGTTGGCCTGCTTGCAATTGTTGGCGTAGTGTTAAACCTAGAAGGGGTCGAAGACCGCCTCCTGATAACACTGAGGGTCGCTGAGCATCTAGAATTGGCATTAGGCATGCCAGACATATAAGCCCCAATGGGAAGTACGAGTCCAATCTCATTCTGAAAGGAAAACAAATAAAAGTGCAATTTAGAATATAATAAAATAACATAATATGCCTCTGCATACGTACTAAAACGTGCAAAACTTTCAACTTTTCATGTAATTTGCGAAGATGTACTGTAATATATTGTAAACGTTTATGCGTGCTTCGTTTACTCATCGTCAGTTAAAGCACACAGCCCATTGAGCCCATCATTCATATAACCTCTCGCATATTACGGGAAGAATTGGAAAAAAACTTGAACTATTTTTTTCCTTTTGTGTAATCATTACGATAATTCAGTAAACGCAAAAGGCAACTAATATTTCACGCATCATTAATTTCAAATACGAGTTTTATTCCAGGAAATCATGTGCTACGGCGTGCATAATCTGTCTATCAAGAAATTCTTCCACGCATTCTTTTATTAAGTAATAAAAATTATATGATCATACGCATGACGCATAAACCTTTGACATATGTTTTGTATCAATAATAAATCCTTATTTCACGTTACTCATTCCGGAGGCTATTCGATCTCTCATGACGTACTTATGAAATTTTCTCCCTTGTACCTGACAATATTCTTCCTCTTCAACAAAAAACATTATGATTGGTTTGAGAGAAGTAGCGGAATTATTTTTTTTGTACAACTGTACTATAGACGACCGAAGATTTTTGTAATCACTAATATTGCGCTGCACATTAAAACTACAAGATCCCTATGATTCAACGTAATAAAATATAATTTGAGTGAAATGCTAAAGAATCCGCTTGGGTTGGGTCAATTTATGCAGCCGTGATTACAAGCTTAATGCTCTGTTTTGCCAAGACATTTTACAATATTTGAATCATGTAATACACGAGGAGGAGGATGAGATTTAATCGGTCGATGGACCTGAGAAAAAAACGTCTTTTTCGTCTGTAAGTTGATTAGATCAGTCATGTTTTATTGTTACTTGGCGCAACATCGAATCTCCACTGAGACGATGGGGAACATGATCATCTTCAAACTTTTTTTCCAGCTTTGTTACAAGTCGTTCGTTGTCGTAAGTCACACCGTCATCGCATCCTTATATATTCACATGGAACTAAGGTGGAAATAAGTTAAAGGGATACTATATATGCTTGAACATATATACTCTTTGCCTCTGGCGCTTTTTATGCACCGTGTTTATTTCTCTTGTGAAGAGAGAGAGAAGTTAGCGAAATGAATGATGACGATAATGCTCTTTGTGCTCAAAAATCTATCCTGCTGAGTCTGCCATCAAGGTGCTTCATAATTTGCTAGTTGTGAGGCGTCGCATGGTGTTTGGGAGAATTGAGAGAATTCGAATGCTGAACGAGGGATTACGGTACATTATGAAGATTGTACAAAAGAGAGTAGCTAACGTATAGATTTTTTCGTGCTGACGTTTGTCCTGACATTCCCTAAATGGTAAATCACGAATGCCATTCTGGAACATTATGATTATACATATATAGCCATCTTGAAAAAAGTGTGATACAAGCGTGAATCTTGACATATTATGCAAGTCCTAGCTAGAAGCAATACGATTCAAACTCGGAAATCCGATCCCAAACGGAATAAATATATAGCCGAGGACAAAAGTGGGATATATTTTCGAAGAGGAAATGAAATGGGGATGTGCGAGTGGGAAATAGGTATGAATTTATTCCGCGAATTTATCTATCTCCATTATTCTCCAATTCCGCTTAATTCCTATTCTTTCACTGAGGTTTGTGTGACAAAACAAGTGTGCATAAGTTTGTAGACAGGATATCATGACGGAATGGAGGAGGTGTGTTATTGCTTCAATGGCTTAAAGCACATCATCCCAACCCAAGCCATTTCAGCAGTGAACTTTTTTTACAAGAAAAAAGTCTTCACAGCTATATTTACACTTTAGCTACGTGATTTGGATTCAGCAAACTTTTGCAATTTTTTTCGCAGGTCTATCAAGAAAAACGTTTCGTTCATGATGATTACAGTGTATTAGATGATTTACTTATTTTTCTCAGGTGTTGTGCATGCAAGCTTGAAACTTATTTGCGAGGGGAATTAGCCGCAGCCATTTTTCCATGATTTTGCATGAGTAAATCTTTCATTTTTCTTCCTGCTCAGTTGTGCTGTTGAATGCATATGCATAAATACCTTTGCAGAACGGCTGAACTCTTCGGACATAAAAGCTCTTTTATACAGTCACTTGATGCTGCATTGAACTATATGTGAATTACAGGGATGAAGGGAAGGAAGAAAAGGATTTTCATGAAATCACTTCTTTTTTTGCGTGTACCTACATAATTCATAAGTTCATTTGAGGGCATCTCTCTACACTTTGTGTATAATCCGTGGTCACCTAAGCTGAAATGAAAGATGATTTCCTTCCTTCCTTTATTTGCATACTCTTTTGTCCTTGCTTAGACGGGTGTACGGAGTCCGTCTGTGCAGCTGTGAATTTGTATGAATTATTGTCGTGACCTAGGTTTATTCTAGGCTTGTTTATATTACATAATGGAATTGCAGTTTGCATTCTTCTTTTTCACTGTTTTCTATTTACTCTGAAGAGAAGAAGAAGAAATCTTTCAATGACGCAGCGAAAAAATGCTACATGTTTTGGGAAATGCATGTGAATATTTTTTAAAGCCGATACCTTAAGGTGCTTACGAAATCTGTCTTTACAAATCTCACTTGAAGTGGCTGTGAAGACAATGTAAAAATAACAAAAGTGGAATGACTTTTATTCAAGAAAAAAATAGTCGATTCTGCTGGTCGAACGGGACATTTTAAATGAAGAATTCTCGAGTTGAATATCATGGATCATTTTGATTAGATTCAATCAAGTTTTTGTTGCAGCAGGATGGCAGAGAAGGAGCACCCGACCCTCGGCTTCTGTATTTGTGCACTTGCACCTCTGCATGCCTTTTTGTCTACAAGAAAGCAACTTCTCTTTGCCTCCATTGCACAACCATTATTCCTGTGTCATCGGATCCTCAGAGATAAATATATGTACCTGCTGGCTCATTTCATACCAGCAGCATTCCTCAAGCATTAAACCGCTACCGGTCCACATAGACGAAGAGTGCGTAGAAGTAATGTTATGCAAGTTTCGCATCACATCGCGCATCATTAGCAATCAGTCGAACTTGATTTGATTTTGATTGTCGATATATAGAAAAGGGTAAGATGGTAGTAGGGCTCCTGGTGCTTTCTTCACTTTATTTGAAATATGAGGATAACATATATCCATTATACTTCACTTGAGATATATGTTTTGGCATCCCGCAAACATGCCACTGTATATAGTGTTTCTCAAGATGTTATATGCAAAGCATTCAAGTAATACTTGTCAGGTGAAATTCATGATTCAGGTTGCAACTCAATTATCCATTTGATTACTCTCGTATGGCTGCAATATTATTTACACAAGTTAATCGCTTTTTGCCTGCCTTTGGGGAATAATTCGTTATCATGCCGCAGTCTATGAAGAGTAATGGCAATTTTAATGAAGACGGTGCGCAACGCACTTTTTAAAATTCAAGAGTGTAAAAATTCACAGCAGCACAAAAGTAACAGCTGTGCTGCTAAGCCAAAGGCTTACATCGCAGATTGACATTCAAAATATTCTACGTATTTCCATGTTTATCGATGGGAAACCTAATCACAGCGTTCATTACAATTATGCATGTACTTATATATATACGCTCACGAACCCTGCATTACACGTGCATTTTCATATGTGATTTCTCACTTATTTTGTGAGCTAAAAGCTACTACTATCTGCTACACATTTTTGTAGCCATTCGATCGGGATGAAAAAAGATTTTTT
>JAQFZW010001105.1:0-33369 GCA_034687055.1 Heteromurus nitidus
GGCATTATATATGCTGTTTCGGATATCTTTAATCGCATTCGCCAGTGCACGCTTTTGCGTGCACCCGGGTAACTAGTTATATAATAATTGTGCACATGTTTCGCATAATACACGTGCCTAAGTAAAAGCACTAAGCACATACTTGAAATTTTTTGGGAGAAACGAACATGTTCCCTCATCATATCATTGCATTTCCAAGAAGGAAACTTGAACAAAAGCAACAAGAGGATTTTTAATGGCGTTTGATGCACAGTTTGTAGTGCCTTTTTTGCACGTATAAAAACAAGGCAACCCACAAGCATTAAATTGTGAGCTCGCGTACTTTGCATTTTAGAGAGTTCCTCGAGATTACGCAACATACATACCTTTTCGTCTAAAAATATGTACATTTTTTCAATGACTCCTTTCACGAATAAAAACGTAAGTATAGTTGTTTGTCTATAAAAAAATTCCTTCACAGAGTTGCTTGCTACGCCTACCGCCCATCTACTTCTCTCTCTCTCTCTCCAGTCGTAACTTGCTTTTGCATCATACTTGTCAACATTAATTTCTAGACTTGTGAAAATTTGCATCTGAAAATAATTATCTCATTATTTTTATGGTTTCGTGACAGGATTTCATAATTTTCTCCAATGCAGTCATATAACTGTCAGCGTTAAGGAAGTGGAATTGTAGTTGAAAACGGAATGCAGAGGGACTTTTGTGTTGTGTGTGTATATACTTTTCTTAGAAAATATCCTAGCTTTTTTATGTGACTTACTTATACCAACGCTCTCACGACGAGTGGGAAATGTATGTTTCTACGTTTCCCCAGAGCGTGCAATTTGTGAAGGCAGCAGGCAGAGAGAGAGAGAGAGTTGACTTGAGAGCCATGCTTTCCCCATTCTCTTTTTGGCATTTTTAAAACAATTTGTTCCACTGGACCTGCCATTTCCCTACTCCACGTTTATAATATTTACTTGTGACTTTCCCCCATATTATATATATATTTTTCTTGCCTTCACGTCTGCTTCCTGGTATTTGAAGTTGTTACCCACTTCTTAAAAATAGTCTACACCAAAAAGGAGAGAAAAGTTTTTGGATAGAATTTAAAATCAAAATGACATCACGTTTTTTTTCTTTCCCATCTTTTCGTTGGAAGAGAAGGGATGAGGGAAAAGTGGGACAAAAAGAAAAGTATTTTCAGTTACTTTTCTTCTTATAGGACACCACTTTGCTCCCTCCAATCCTTTCGTGTAGCCAAAAAAGACACAAAAAAGTGTACTAGGTATGCTAAGAGAAAGGAATGGGAGGATCAGGACAACATAGCATCATGCATTAACTATAAAAAGCCACCACCAAATAGTAAATATATTAAAATATAATAATATATACATATACATATCCCCACCATCATACCATCATGATCATTCGACTTTCTTTTTTTTCTTTTTCTTTTAGCTTTTCTATTACGCAATCAATGCTTCCCTTTACGGTTGACAAAGTTGGTGAAAAAAAATATTCTCTACTTTTTTCTTCTGGCGATATCCTTGAGGGAGATCTAGACCTCATGAAAAACCCTGATTTTAACTTTATCCGTCATTCCACTTAAATGAGTGAAACTTTTTTGTCTCTCTCATCTTATGTACATGTTTTCCCTCTTCAATTCACAACTTCAGTATGCCTCGCTGAGTCTTGGAATGCTCTTTTTTTAAATGACAAGTGAATTCCCCTGTATAAAAAATAGAATATAGGTCTTCTCTTTTATCTCCAGCAAGAAGGAAAAAATACACATGGCAAGTCAAGTTACGGACTGAAGCACTTTTGAGAGTTGGACACACAAGAGCATCTGACACAATACACACGTTTGAGTAACCACAAAAGATATGGCTTGCTTGATCCTATGCATCCCGCATATAATATTCCAACGGTGATGGTAGTGGTGGTCCTAGTGTGTCTCTCTCTCTCTCTCTCTCTCTCTCTCTCTCTCTCGAAAAGAGTACCATCTGAATATATAGATCCTCTCTTTCTTCTTGTCATGTTATCAGCTCTTGCTTTAGGGAGAAAAGAAAGTTGGGGAGAGAAAGGGAGCGAATGAAAATTTTCAATTTAGTGAAAGCGTGAGGAACGAAAATGGAATTAAAGTGGTGTGACCATGCCGTGCCATTCAATTCGGCTGTAAAGAAAATTCAACTTTCTTTTTTCTCAGCTCAAGAAAAAAGGCTACTTACTCTTCCCTAAAACCAGAGACTCCATGTCGTACTTTTCACTTTTTTCCATGTATATCTTTGAGTTGAGCAGAGACTCTCTGCATCATGGTATGTAATACTATCTTTTTATATATGTATTTTAAACCTTAGGTCCAAAGTCCAAACTGATGTACCACTACTGCAATAATGTTACTCTTGCCACAGTCGGTCAGCCCTCGTGCTCCGCTTTTCATGAGACTTGTGAGTTGAGCGAGACTGACCAAAAGCTTTTTTTATCTTTTCACTTCAAGACTTTTTTTTCTTTCTCCTTAAGCATGAGAAAGTGGCGGCAGGACAGAATATATATTCCACACTGCACACTCGTGATAGAAGTAGTTGTACATTTTGTGAATGCTCACATCACAAACTATCCATTTTACCCTTTTTAGTATATTCAAGAGGGGATTTCAAACAAAAAAATTTGCACTTGATAAGAGCGAGTGAGAGAATAAAGTTTTTTTTCTGGACCAGAGGGAAGAGTCGACTGACACGGTTTTAGAATCCGCAAGAGGAAGACGAAGAAGAAGAAAATCTTTTATGACCCTGCATAGTGAATGGAAGAGGGAAAGGACATGAGTACCCACTATAAATTAGTATCCGTGTCCGCTTGCGCCTCCATCCAGTTTCCGTAATAAATGTGACGATTGACGATTTCTTTCAAAATCAGAAGTGTAAATTCTCGAGAGTTTTTTAAACCAACTTTTCCCTTTATCACTTCTTCCTGGAACCAAAAAAGTAAGAAAAAAGTGGTCCCCCCTGAGAAGAGGCAGCAGCAGCAGTCATTCAAGAAGTTCACAGTTGGATACAATCCTTGTATTTACCTATTACGGAAAATCACGGCCTTGTCCACCACCTTCCATCCATTCATATGTATAAGAAGGCATATATGTACTCTCCTCCCCAGTGGAAGTTGAATATGTCTCAACCAAAAATATCACTTTTCCCATTTACTCCAATGAAAGCCATTATTTTCAAGGGCGTGACAAACCATGACTGCTTCCCCTCACAATGTGTGGACATGTCATATAATCTCAGACTCAGACAAAAATATTACATATCACTTGCTTCTCTCTCTCTCTCTCTCTCTCTCTCTCTCTCTCGGTTATCTTCATTTTACAGATCTCATATCGGCATATTTCCTCCCATCTGACGAAAGGGGAACACTCATTTGGAGCAAGTGTTTATAGGAATCTTTTAACTATACACTCTTCGTGTTTATTCCCCTCCGCACCAACTTTTCTCTAATGGCCTTATATTTAATATTGTATTTTATAAACGGACACAAGTCTTGCCTTCTCCCATAAAATACATTCATGACTAACACCTCTTCAGTTTACACACGTCGCGCGTTCCCTGTGTGTTGTCAACAAAAAAGTAAAAGGACCAGAGAAGAGAAGGAACGGGGAACGGCGGACATAATCATCATAAAATAACCAACAGGATATCCAGACCAGTTTCTCAGTCCAGGGGAAAAAGTAGATGGGAGAGAGGGAGAGAGAGAAGGAAAAGGTGTAGCGGCTCTGTATGTACACTAGCTTTCTCGCACACAATTGATGTGGATGTGGGTGAGTGGCGAGAAGAAGTAAACGAAGCTTTTTTGGTGAGTGAGTATATGAGAGCTTGAGGCAGCTATGATTATTGGTTCACAGTATTTCCCCATTATTTCCCATATCCCATATACCACACTCTCCACTCGAGCTTATATACATAAGATACGTGTACAGAGAATGGAGGAGAAAGTCCGCTGCTAAATCCAACTTCCATCGGAATAGATATATGTCTTCCCATTATAAGCTTTCTAGCTGTTGTTGGCAGTTTTGGGACTTACTGTTGACTATGATGTATGAGGCATTGCCGTTCCATCGCATCGCCTAAAATAAGAGTTTTTTCCCTCTTCTTCGTAAGTCTTTCATATTGCAAAAAGGTTCTCACATTGTGACTGTTACGCTTTCTCCATGGGTTTGTTAATATGAATCTTGGTAGTACCACTACTATCCTACCATCCTACTTTTCCCTTACATTTTCTTCGGTCTCTCTCTCTCTTGAGTCCCTTTTCATCCTTGTGCTTTCACTACGCCTACTTATGAACAGGTAATATTGAGGTAACCTCTTTTCCTCTCTCTCTCTCTCTCTTCCCCCCTACAACAATATTTTTCCTCCTGAAATGACTATAATAACGGGGTCTCGTGAAAAAAAGAAGGACGAAAAAACCTTGTGAATGATGAGATACATGTGGGTGTACTTCTTGGGTAAAAGTATAAAAAAACCTCATCTCATTGTCAGTGAGGTAACACTTAAACTTACATATGAGAGAAAGAGAGAGAAAGCGGATTCGACGGAGCAAACTGAGGATCATCTCCACGTTCTCACCATTGATATTATTACCTGAAAAAGTAAACAGATCGTTTGGTGGAAACTAGATCAATGGCAGCCGAGAAGAAAAGAAGAAAAAAGAATGATGGCAAACACGAAAACTATCATAATATGGGCGAAAAGCACCTCCATCCTTTTCTATTTCTCCTCTTTTCTAATTCAACACAACTCTTTCCTCTGCTCGTGTCAAAATTATATACACTCAGAATATAAACAATGTGTTTCTCATTTTGCTAGAGCTTCCAGCGTCATGACCAAAAGATGACCTACCTTCCCAGTTCGGAGAGAAGTGTTTTACTGTGGATGTGTGTCTGTGTGAAGAAGTCGATAGTAAAAATAAGAAGCTTGAAGAATTGGTGATTGTCGGAATGAAAAAGCGTATTTTGAAGGTAATCCTTGCAAACACTTGGTATCTATACAAACTTTCGCTATATAACACACATGCATATACCTACCTACCCATGTGCAATGGCAATGGGCAAAAGTATGAATCTTTTAGGTAGGTAAAAAATAGCCAAGTCGGAATGCAAACGGGATTCCGTATTGTAGAGATGTGGCTTAAGGGAGGAGAGGGAGAGATACACACACACACAGACACACAGTTGGAGAGAGAAGTTAGAATCCAGGAAGAGAAGTAGACGGGAGAAACCACGTAAGGGATCAAAAAAGATCTGGTAATACCCAAAACACCAAGAGTATTATTACTGTGGGAAGTAAGAAGGGAATTCACAAGGACAGACTGAACTGGAGTGTGGCTGCTGCCATGTAAAAAAAGGAGCACACAAAAAAGTATACTCACTGGTGAATACTGAAGGGAGAGAGAGAGAAAAAAAATTGTAACATCTCGTAGTCATATTTCATGAGATGGAGATATACTCCTTTCGCAAGAAGAAGAAGAAGAAAAAGCTCCGGATAACACTTCTCTTCCCCTTCCCCACATACACATACGGACGTCGCTGATAATAACATTTCTAACTCTTACATTTCCCCTTTTGATATTCTATATGACTTCTAGTTTTTAGTCTAGTCTTTGAATACATATCCTTTTTCGTATCGTCTTTCCCTTTTTCGCGTGTGTGCGAAATGTATACATGTACCCAGACAAGGTATTTTTCCTCTCACCACGAGTTTTTTCTTCGTCTTCCTTTTTCTATAGTCCTCCTTCCTATGTCCAGAGGATTCAGGTTCGATGTTTAACTGCGGTTTTCAGTGGAAAAAAAATTCGGTGGAAAAATGGAAGTTTGAAAAAATACTCTTGTTTTCTTTCCGTATCCGTCGTGCTATTACTTGGGAGTAGTAGTAGTGCTGAGGGAATTCCTTTTGCAGTTATCCAGGGTCCCAGCATTATGAAAGCTGAACGTAAACATGCATTCCTTCGCCTTGTACACTATTATTAGTATGTGCAACATTCATGAGGGCTCCCGAAGGATATACACTTCTGCTCTACACACTTGATGTTGCACGCTATAGCTGTTTTTATGCGGCGATATGGACTCCACAAGTCCAAGAGAAAAAAAACTGCGAAAAAAGTGTACGCAATATCACCTCGAAGAAAGAAAAGGGGCGCTGCATCCTCGGCGTACCGTAAGATGGACTTGGTTGGGTAAGTGTACGTTGAGTTAGTCAGTTCAAGGAGAAAGTAGCAAGAATTCATACAAAAAATTGCTGATATTTTCATTATGAGTACTATATAACAACGGCTAGTTGACGTACTTGAGTTTGTAACAAAAATGTTTTATGCAGAACTTGTTATGGCAGGACTGTGTCTTATCTCGAAAGCAAATGTCAAAAGGAGGATGTCCAATTGACTTTTTCGTCGACCGTGTGCTCTCCTATCTTCGATACATTTGGCGCCCTCGATTAACATATCAAGATTGGGGTTAAATTTATGACATTTAGCATCGCGATCGCAACCTAATTAAGGAATGCATTAATTAAATAGAAACGAAATGGTTAATAAGGTTGATGAAACTGATGAAAGGGAGAAGGTAGACATGTAACTTATTTCTAATTCTAGACAGTCCTCCGACGACGCTTCATAATCTAATATTTGACTAGACACTATTTGACATTTGACTTCATCCATATTTCATGAAAAATGAGACGGGGAAATGCGCCCACAAGCTAATTAAAAATGCTCTGGACTAAATACAAAAGTGCAATCCGATAGTGTCAGTTGACGTCAATGAAAATTGAAGCTTATTGTACTAACGAGACATGACGTGCATTCTCCACACTCCACACGTGGACTATTTGTCATTCTAACATCACCCGGATTCGAATACTTCCACGTGCAAATAATGAGTAAAAATCTTCATTAAAAATTCCATTCAAATATTTACAGGTTGAACATATCGTTAAAGCCTATATATTTTTCCTAATCGAGCCTGGATTTTAGAAAGAACGACTCTTCGCATCGTTCGAAGGTCATCGACATTGGCGAGGAGCGGAGCCAAGCATCCAGTTCTAAAAACCGCACCGGCTGTACAAGGTTAAACGAGTAAAATGATCCAGCTCCTTGTGTAATATCCTTTTGCAATATTATACGATGTGCTTTCACCCATAACACGGCGAAACAGACTACTACAAACATAAGGAGAGTCATCCTAGTAAAAGGATATGCGTAATAATGTTTTTTTTCTCGGGTGTATGAGGAGTAGAGTAGAGGAGTAGAGAGAGAGAATCTCATTTTGAAATTACGTATACGATTTGTTTTACGACTTTTTTCAGACTTTTTTTGCTCCCTTTTTATAAAGGGGAATGGTGGTTTTGCACATGTTTCCAACTGGCATGTATGGCCGTATAAATTTCAACCCAAATTGAGTTTTCTTTTCCCTTTAATTTGGCAAGAGTCAGCGGCGCGGTCGTTTCCAGCCATGACTGGAAAATGTTATTTTATATTTGATTTGAGATGAGATGAGTGTACTCAATGTATATTATCCTTTATTGCGAATTTTGTACAGGAAAATATGTACCGTAGCGTGTACCACACATACATAGTTGCATGCTAAGAAAAATAGAAGAAGAGTAGTGCTATATGAGCGCAAACGGCACATCACATTGCATTTCTCCAGTCCTTCGAATAATATTTTTTGCACTGAAGCCGTAGAGATTCTGCTGAATGATCCCAGTTAGAGCATTTCAGTTTTTTTTGAAAATGTGTGCACAATATATCCGAATATACTTTTTTTTTTGAAAAAAAAAATGATAACTTTTGTGTGATGTTCTCTTCCATGTATGTAGGACAATGCTCAATTTTTCCCTTTCATGCAATTCAATAGATCATCAAACTAGGCTTACAGTTGTGGATTTTAATGGCATCCTTCCACTCCGTTCGCTTTTGAAGGAGAGTAGAAAAAATGTGAGCAGTCTCTTCCTCGGATATAAAACCTTTCTCTCCACATTTAGCATGGCAATTACATGTTATTTCGCTGGCAATAAAACATCAGTCAGTGTGACACAATATTGCTTCCAGTTTATAGTGCATTCAAGCATTGAATGAACTCCTTTTCAAAAAAAATCGCTTCTGTTTTAAAGAAAACTTACAAAATGACTTCCACATAACTTCCTATTTTGCCAAATTTGAAAAGGTCACTTTTCTTTTTTCTTTCTGTTTGAGTTCACCCGAGTGGAAAAGAATGCTAGAAAGAAGGAGGATGGATGAGATGACTACATCCACCATGCTTATAGTTTAGTCTACATAAAAAAATTGAATCGCGATCACTCAAAAAAAAGAAGCAATGCTATTTTGCAATTTTCCTTGTAGTAATGCTCCTTCCCTTTCAAGTCTAATATTCAAAAGGGGTAAAAGTTAAAGAGAAGGAACGACCTTAGCAATAACTCCTTCTTTATTATATATCGATGTCAAATGTCAATGTGAAAAAAGTTGGTAGGATTTTTTTCAAGGAAAAAATAAACCTTATTATTTCGAATCTCTCTACAACATTTCCATCATCCAATTTTTCTACTCTTCTTTCGCTTCACTTTTCTCTTCCTTTCCTTCGAACTGAACTATAATCTTGCACGCAGAGAGTGTGTGTGTGTTCCTAAATTTCCAATTTTATTTCTCTTCTCCCCACGGCATATGGGATTCCTTTTGTTCCAGTCTTCCAGTCTCCCGATACATTTTTGTTGACCCATTTTTTCCTCTCTTCCTTTCGCAAATTCAGTTACGTTCAACATGGGAGCTCGAACTGAAACAGACAGGAGAAATGTATACTACGCGGTGGTGGTAGACAGACATTCTATTCTCTCTCTCTTCCCCTTTTCTCTCCAAGCATGACATCTGAGAGCCAGCTGGTTAAGGGAGAAAAAAAATTTCTCGAGCTGCCATGCCACGCCATACACACGGTCACGACACAATACGACATTCCTAATTCCTAATAGCCCAATACATGGACAACATGATAACACTATGTTCACTAGCAAGACTATATGTCGAAGAGCAGCAGAATGGTGGGTTCGGTGCAAGCTGGAAAACGAAGTAGTAATACAAGTGTTCATATAAAAAATTTCACCAAAAACTTACGGACTCTTCTCGTTGAGTTCAGAACAGAACACACGACGAGACTCCACAAGCAAACATGCATACTGACTATGTGTGCCCGATGGAACACTACTTCTCGTGACTAACTCCAAAGAATCAAGTCAGAAATATGAAAAAAAAACTTTCATCCTTTTATCCTATATTCATGCATGCAAAGTTAGCGTGTGTGTGTGTGGATGTATGCAATAGGCTTCAATAAACTAGTTTACTAGCAGCAGGAGGAGTAGAGAGGTTTGCTTTCGCAAGAAAATATCCTCCAGTCAGCCAGCAGATGCACATAATGCCCAATGTTCACAGAGTGTTTCCCCGTTCTTTTTTTGACAAAAGGGTCAAAACGTTTACTATTTTTGTTCCAGTTTTTATCTCGCACTATTTTTTTTTTGCTTTATTCTGGCAAAGAACAGAAGAACCTTGTATGCATTTTATGTATTCATTGGAAGTTTCACTTTTTTATTAATACCAAAACAAACTTGGCCACGATTAGAGTTATCTCTGCTCAGGTGGTGATAATGCGGGAATTGGAGCTATTTTGTCTTCTTGAAGATAACGATTCTTGGCAATATTAGCATGTGCGAACAGCTCGCTCCGAAAAGAAATACATGCTTGTGAAATTCTCAAATATCGTGCAAATAAATCTCTGTTAATTGGCAATAAACATCAAAACAATGTTTAGTCATTGGAAGTGAGCGATTTTGGAGGACCATTTGTTATATTTTTTATGGGCAGCGTTATCGGAGGAAACGATGAACAGGCAATTATTAATGCAACCTCGTCACATGAAATTTATTTTCCGCCCGGAGATATCAAACTAAATGTCGGTTTCTCGTTTGTGGAAGGCTTTTAAAAGTCTTATATCAATTTCTTGGTGCAAAACCTTTCAAACTCGCTTTAGTTTATAGGTAAACTGAATATATGTGTGGAGGAATTTCTGTTGAAAGAGCGCCATTTTGTCGAAATTGAAGAACAGATCGGAGATGTAAGCCGACGAGATATTTGAGATTCCCATTTTTTATGTTCTGTTCTACGCTACTTACGCCGTCGACAGATGCTCTTTTTGCCACAAGACATTTGCGGAGTCTTTTCCTTCTCCATAATTTTTTTCTTCTCTTTCTCTAATGTTTGCCTGAACCTTTTGGGAGTTCCAGCTCCAGAGCAGAGGAGTGTATTTTCGCAACCTAATCAAACATGTAGGTCTAACGAACGATTCGTTTCATCGTGTGTCGTCCCAAGTCAACCAAATTAATAGTCGTCCGGTCAGGCTAACAAAAAAAGCGGAGGTGGAGAGAATGGAGATCGAGGCTGGATCTGGATCATATACCTTTGTCCAAAAAGAAACCTATGCATATAAGGTGGATATCGAATATTCATACGCTTCTGCAAATACTGTATGTATGTGTAACGGTGTAGTCTCTCTCTCTACAACCGGAGATCCTAGTCCGAAACTATCACGTCACGTGCTTTCTCCATTACTTCTGTCCGAGTCTGAACTCTTTTTCTTTTTTGCTGATGCTTCCCACTTTCCCTTTTGGATGCCTGGTTAAGAGAGAGAGAGAGAGGATAGGAAAAAAGTTGCAAAAACCTTTCCTGCCGTCTTCGCCGTATTTCCTTTCCTTCTCTCTCTCATCTACTCCCCCAATTATATCTTCTTTCTCAGCAATTTTCTTCTAGACTGGGCCAAAAAAGCATCTGTTCACTAAGAAAAACATATGAAGACTATGTACGTGTGTATGTGTATAAGATACGGACGAGAGAGAGATATTTTTACGCAGAGAATTTTTGTTCGGGCCACTTCATACATTTGGGAATGCGGTCGTTCCTTTGATGCCCGTCGGCAAGAGGGTTCTAAAATAACCACAAGCTGAAAGAGCAACTGTCATTGTTCCTTTTAATATTGGATGTCTTTTCTCCTCGTAGGTATCTTTCAGTTGACATTTTTTTCCTACTTCTTCTCCTCCTCAAGAAAACGCTCCTGAATGCACTTACATTCGTCATGATGTGGACAACTTGACTTCTCACGACGACGAGAAAGAACTTACCACTTTCCCCTCATCTAACAAGCACAATGCTTCTTCTTTTCACTTATTTTACCGACCTTCTCCAACAAGCTTTCCATTTTTTGTCTGTATAAAATGTATGTATAAACTCTCGAGTATGTATCATATATGTGGCACACAACCTTCCCTCATTCTTCATACGTGCCTTATATTATGCGTATGATCTGGAAAAAAATATTCTCCTTTCCAGAACTTTTTCTCCCTTTTTGGCATTATCAGAATTCTGTGCGGGAACTGTCTAGCTGTTTTTTTTGCTCCGGCCTGGCCTTCTGGATCTGGGAAAGGGAAATGAAAGATGATTCTATTTTTGTGAGTTTCGACTGTGTATCCCGGAATATATATATTGTTCCTCGGGACCTTTATAATACTTTTTCGTATGAATCATGGTCGACTGACTGACTGACTTTCGTCTGAGTATTTTCAGGAGAGAGGAGAAAGGAGAAAAAGTCGAACAATGTGTGTATTAGTCGTTGTGTATGTATTCACATAGAAGCGGGAGGAGCGCGCGGGGAGAGAGACTCGATGAAAAGAGATGTGTTTCGATTTGACCTAAATAAACGAAACGTCAAACATTCCCTCCTAATATTACAAATGAGTTGTGTCAACAACTTAAACTACGAGCTGTGTTCTTACATTCGCTTTTCGTGTTCGTCATCTTCAGACTAATGGTCTTGCTTGTCTTGCTCTCTCCTCCACTGCGACGTAGTCAAGTAGAGAGAGAGAAGGAAAATGGGTAGAAAAGAGAAAAGCGTGTGTTTTTAGCCATTGTACAAAAAAGGAGACGGTTAAGAGGACGCGCGCGCGTTCAACAAAGAAACATAACGTATACATATTATTATATATGCTTCGGCACATCATTGGAAGAAGGATTTGGTAATACCTAAAAAACTTCCAATTTCCAAGTCTCCGCAGTAATTTCGAGCTGTCGAAAACTGAACACATAAGACTGAAGGAGAAAGTATGGAAGCCAGCTAGTCAGCTATTTCTTGTCTTTTCGATGATACATGGGATTTTCAAGGATACTTTTCCTCCTTTCCTTCTTGGGCAAACTACCAAAGCCTTTTATTTTCTATCGAAAGTATTGAAACAGAGGGAACAACTTTCTCCTCTTTCTCGAGTACTTTCTTCCCAAAAACTCATGTCGTATATGGATGGGTCCTTTGTATTAATTCCTGTAATATGTTAACGGACGAGAGCAATAACAATGCAGCAAGTGTGGCGTACGTACGTACTACGCTACTGCAGCAATCTTTCAAAATCTTTCGAATTTCGAAAGCCGGTTGTTTGTGTCGTACGAGTTATTGTCGCCAGTTTCAACTTTATTGCACTCACGAAACGAACGCCCGGAGAAATATAGAACTATATAACCCACACTTTTTTATACTTTTACACAGCGTTGCCGATAAAATTTAGCTTTGTATGTATGTACATAAGCTGAAGAAGTGAAAGCTAGTGACCCAGGTGCATCTCAAATTTATAGCCACCAGCAAAAGCACTTATTCCCAGTTCTACATACTTGATTTTATCGACGAAAGAAACAAGGCCGAGAATTTTTTCGGCAAAAAGTGAAAGGAATGTGTGGGGGTCTGGGGGTATCAAAAACGATACTCGACAAAAAAAAGTGGTAGCGAAAGTAGTCATAATATAAAACATTTTATAAAGTACTTTCCGTCCGATCAAGGAGTTAAAATCCCTTTCACATTCTGAGAAATGTAGCGGAATTATTACATTAAATGCTCTTTACGGTCTTTACGGAGTGTGGGGAACGCTATTGTGAAAATATAGGAGGGTGTAGTGTGCGGTATACACATAGCTTTTTCTATTAAGGCTATATATAACTAAATGGCTCGCTGTAATCCTACCATATGGCCCCATTATAGTCTAATTATTCAAACCTAATCTGATCTGGATCGTCCATAAATAATCCATTATCACACAAAGATTATCGTCATTATTTTGACGGCAATCGACATTACTACAATGGTAAATTTTATTACGAGACAAGGCACGAAAATTTGTGAATTGTGAAGATTATTGTCAATTTAGGTAATGGTCAGCATCACGCACACACACACGCCAGAAAATAAAACGTACACAAGACCGGTTCTGGCTGTGGTGGTGTGCTGACAACTGGCAATTCACAAGTAAAGCGCAAGCACGTGTATTTGTGCCATGTCCAATACACGTCCATGTCTTGGTACGTTACTTATGGATATTGCTTCTCCAGGCCAGAGAGAAGGAAAATGCATTAGAATAAACAGTGGTCGTCATATGCGCGTCGATTGAATGTTATGCATTGAATGAAAGTTTACACCGTGTCGACCAGCACCCCAAGTTTCACTTTTCTCCTCAGGTTCTTACACAATGCTCATCCATAAGCAAAGGGAAAGTGCTTGCTTTAGTTTAGTAGTAGCCACCTTCACGGCGATTATTTTCTCCGATATCGTTTTTATCACATTTAAACACGCGGTTAAAGAAACGACACAGAGAAATGTACATATTTTATACCTTTTCTCCCTCGTGCCGCTGGCCTGGCCAGGCCAGGCCACTCCACACACTTTTCTTTCCGTCTTTTTATTGCAGTACAAAGTGTACAGCGGTGTGGTATTAATGGACGTTCACGTAAAAAAGGAGAGAGAGAAAAGCATCTCTTCTCTGAATGAAGGTATGTTTCCAATACGTTCTTCAAGAACGGACATTTTGGTAAGAAAAAATCGCCCATTACTCCTACCGCATTAGATTCGATGTAGTTAAGCAGAGGCAGGAGCAGTAGCCAACTTGAAAGAATGCCGAAAAATTCTCCGATTCACTTTATCGTTTTTCTTATAGTTTCTTCGTTGAAGTATAAAACATAAGATGAGAGAGAGAGAAAACTCCCTGTATGTATATATACACATATGGATCCGAAAGGAGAGATCTTAAAATGCGTTTTGAGGTCGTCCTATATACAGTAGAATGGGAAGTGGTGAAAGTGCAAGGTTTTTCTAATGCGCGTATATATTCAGGTCCTTCACATTCCTCCAGCCACAAAGGACTTTGCCGACTCCCCAAAGTAATATTCTTCCGCTATCGTCATTCCTCCGGGAGAGAGAGGGAGAATGAGAAATAGAAGACTCCAAGTCACGTTTAACAAGAAGAACAAGAAGGTGGGAGGGAAGCTCCACTTGTACCAATCATACACATATATTTTTTTGTGACTCAAGTAAGTACCACTGTTGTACGAACGAAAGCAGTTTTACTGTGATGAGTTATGACTTTCGTTCGGGGAGTGGGGTTTGCTGGAAGCAGAGCATATACGTAGTTAGAGAGAATTTTTTTTCTGGGAAACTACTTTTTCGTTCTCCCTGTTGCTAATGCACTCCCGGTGTAACTCATGCCATAAAACCAATGCGTGGATGATGTCTCCCCCATCATTTAATTTCCTGAAAAGCTTACAGATATCTTTTACTCAGAAAACGAGAGAGTGGTTGATTTTCAAGAGATTATTTTGGAAAATATGTGAAGCACTCCCCCAAATACCCTGTGCTACGTGGATCAGGTATAAATTGAAATCTGTAAAAATTCGTATTACAAAAGTCAAGTCAAAAACACCTGCGAATGAGTATTAAAAGGTATTGATTTTAAAATCACATTATAATAATAGAATCGTGAAAGAACATTCTCGTTGTGGCGGGTGCAAACTTTAGACTTCACCCGTAAGATGTCATCAACAAATTGTCTATTGAAGGATTGCGATGAACTTCGCTACCGAAATAGATTTTGTAAATAAGTTGTATACTTAACATATCAGTAGATGCGAAAGCAGCCCTTTCAGTACAGTCGGCATATTATGTGGTGCAGCATGTTTTCTGTTCAGAGGAAATATAAACCGCCGGAAACTTGAACTTAAATTATATCAGTGAACGAACCAAGGTGATGGAAATTGTGAACTGAATTATTTTGCCAAAACATGTCCGACCAGATTCACAACAGCCTCCAGGTCACATAACAAAGCCAAAGCTGCTCAGTAGGAATTCGTAAGTGAAGGAACATGGCAAAACAAGTATTTACATCTCGCTAAACTATTCCGCTTCTAGGTCAACTCTTGATCCACTTCTGGAATGGATTGTACCGATTGTTTACCAAAAAAATCTGATGGAATGGCAAATTCCATGTAAGTTAGCAATACGTGATATATCATTTACTCAGTCTAACTCGAATTGAGATTTTAACCCTTTCTGTGAACGTTTCAATTATAATATTCCAAGTAAGCTGTCCGTTTCAGCTTTTTGGTGTGGATGTCGGAGTAATTGAATGAACCAGGCTTGACTTCAGTTCTCAGTAGACACTGGGTTTTGCATACAGTTCCACATTTTTAAAGGCACAAAAAAATCTAGAGCTAGTTCCAATTCAATCCAGTGAAGTAGTCAAAGATCATGCATGATTTGTCAGAGTCAAGTAACCAATCTCTCGTTTTATATCAACTCAAAACTAATATGAATATTCATGCTTGTCTCATATATGTAATGTGCAGTATATGGAGCTCTCTGATGGAAGAGAATGAAATAGTCTCAAATAACAAAACATTCTGTTCTGAAATGAAGCAAAAACATGAGAATTATTTACCTCCTCTGTAATGACTCCGCTTAAATATATGATGGAGAAAGTAGGCGTTCTTCTAAATGTGAAATGCGAAAGGAATTTATTTCATTTCTGCTTCTGTGTGTGTGTGGGGGGAGGCCTGTGGCCGTGGCTCGAGCTGGGGTTACTCTCGGAGAGAGAGAGGAGATGGTAAACTTATATATAAAACAACTAATACTGAAAGTTGGTTGAAGAGAGGAGTTTGGGGAATCACCATGATCATCAAGACAAAGAAAAGGACAACCGGACGCAGGAGCATTCATCATTCCATGCCGGGAGCGGATGGAATTCCCATTATTACTTGAATGTTTCTCTACAAGTCACCTACCTACGTATATATTATTATCTTCATCAAACGAAAATCATCATGATTACGCATGTTGCACTCGAGGATTGTGTATTTCGAGAGGCTTTCCTCTCAGACAGAGAAAAGGACACCAAAACTTAGGTTTTGTAAGCATAAGGCTCTCATACTCACTCTCTCTGATGAGGCTCAATCTCTGGTCTCTGATGAGACTGTAGATTTCAAAAATAGCAGGGCACCACTCCACTCTGCTCTGACCTTTATTCTTCTAAAATTTTGGCATCCGCAAATGTACATCATTATATACACTTTTGCCATTTCCTTGCAGAAAATATGGGGCATTATGAAGGCATAGTCTGACGATTATAAGTGGAATTCAAAATGTTTATGTGCTCCCTTATCTTTCGAAGCTCAGTCATTCCAGGAAGGATTCATAAGTGTCATATGTAAGTATAGCAAAGTGATAGTCATTTCGTAACACTTTATTTCACATTAAAACACTATCCGAAAATAAAAGGAGAACTGTGGAGTGTGCTTGCATACTCTCCTTTTGCTAGAGAAAGTGGAGAAATTGCTGAGGGAATATCATGTTTTAATGTGTTTGTTTACTTTTCCTATCGAAAATGGCAACATGAAGAGAGAGGAGCAGGGCTTATCAGAGAAATTTTGGACACTTTGAAAGAGCAAGTAGCACATAACATTTACTATCTTTGTATTATCATCATCAAGAGGAACAATAGGAAGAGAGAACAACTCGTCCAAGTCTCAAACCTAGCGCAATGATAATACATGTTCCAAGTAAACATTTTGGCCACACTCTTCTTCCACTTCCAAGAAAATAGTCATCATTATATGCAAACATTGTGTGTGCAAACGTATAATTCAAGTACCTATGCATAAATGTTCGTGTATGTGTGTAAATGTAAGATTAATAGAAAACTTGCTCATTTATTTTCATACGAGTTTAGTGGTTCGAGGGAGGAAATATAGAGCAAAACTTGAACATTTTCTTGGAGAAAAGGAGGGAGAGAAGAAGAAGAAGAGACTTACAACCCCTAGCCTAGCTCTAGTACAAACACATACACACACACACAACTTTTTAGCCTACAAGATCTGTCTAAAAGTCTAATCTAAACTAAGATTTATTTATCTCTGAAAGAAAGGCGGAGAAACCCAATATATTATAATGTTAAGTTCGGTCTTCTCTTCTGCTCCGTTGATTTCGGCTCTGGCTTTCTCTTTTGTTCCTCAGCAGCTCATCTGTGTACGTGTATATGTTCTATATATAAGCAACCTGCTTTCTCTCTCTCTACTCTTCTTCATCGTGTTGTGGATGGAAAACAATGCTTTTTGCAGAAAACGTAATATAAGGTGGAGGGAATCCTCACAACGAGAAAGGACGAGAGTGTGAAGACCGTGTTCAAAGTGAAACTTTATAGGCAAACTGGATGGATAGTTGTGTTGGACTACCCAAAAACCCCAGCTCGATCTCGATTTTCTTTTCCCTTGTCTCACTTCCGCCACTGTTTATTCCGTAGGTAGGTAGCCCTATATTCGGCTCTTTAGACATAAACAGAAAACACACACGAGAAGGATATGAGAAAAGTAGCGGATGGGGTAGTATAGACATGGACTATAGACAGATTGGTATTACTCCGAAAAGACGGATGCGTAATCGGAGACATCTAATATTGCGTTCTCTCTACCTTTTCTCACTATTCTTTCTTCCCGTTAAGCCTTGTTATAAATGAGCTAAAGTCTCATGTGCAAATTTTCTTGGGAGGAAAGCATGCATAATGTAGCGAGAACGTGTAACAAAAGGAACAATAATAATTTTCGGTCATACGAGAGAGTACCGAGTACAAGCTATTCGTCTACCTCTTTTACACAAGTTTATGTGTGTACACATTACACGATGTGTGTATTTTGTATAGAATCGAATATTATGTGGTTTTGCGGTACATTATATAACCCTTTGTATTTGTATTGTATCCGTCCTAGCACAGGTCCTCATTACAGAAACAAAAGAGGAATATATCCTTGTGGCTAGCTTTCATTTATTTATGGGTTTCACTTTTTCCATGTATGTGCGGAGAAGGAGAAACTATTGTTTTCCATGTGTGGTGTACTTAATTTAGAATTACGCCAAAATTGAATCGACCAGAGAGAGAGGGAGACCGCGTTACTATGTTCCTCTTGACTTTTCCTATTCTTCCGTAAATAAAAGCCAAGTTTTCACAAGTTTCAAAGACACTATTAACTAGTTATTCTTCAGGAGAATAATAAGCCAAAAGCCAAGGTAATTTTAGGGAAGCCTCGTCACATCCACATCACATCAAGGCTCTTCCTTTTCCTCTTCTTTGGTCTATATATTATATGTTTAAAGGTATGCATAGATAAATAACAGATTGATCTTGCTGATTTTTCTTTCATTGTGAATTCACATTATACACATATATTACAATAGTAAATCTAAATATTGCATGAAGCATAAGTGAGGGAAGGTAGTGTAGAGAGTTCTTTTTTTCTACTCTCAGACTCTCAGCCAAGCCAGTCATTCATTCACTCAACTTCAAGAACACAAATCTTGCCATAAGGTTATATACCACAAGAGGGAATGAATGAGTTATGAACCTCTTTTGGAATGACTGTCTTGGGTAAACATGGAGGCAAACAAACGATATCTCAAGAAAGGCTCTCCCTCCATTCTTTGCCTTTTCACTTTTTCAGTCAACCCACACACTCACAATTCTTTTGTATTATGTTAGAGAAAGAGGGTAAATATGAAACAGTGCCATTATTCTCTGCAATGTTTTCTATCCCATATTTACTCCGCCGAAAAAAATAAATAAATCTCTTATGAAGAAGGTTACATTTTTTTCTTGAAAAACAAAGTCCCCCAAGAACGAACAAGGTTGCAAGATTTTTCTTAAAAAAGAATCATACATAAATAAATGAAATGTGGAAATCCTGCCAAACGCCAAGTTCCTATACATTTACATACTAGCTTCTGTCCTGATTTTGATCTCAAGGCTTAGATATTTTCCCCCTTAATTTTTCCCCGGCTACTAAATACCTTATCACGTTCACAAATTAGCCCTTATATTTGTCATCATTCTTACACCATACCGCATGACGAAATGGAACGAGAACTAACTCCGAAACGACTCTCTATAACAATAAATCGCATAAAAATATAAAATTTTACGTCTGATTTAACAGTAGCAACGTTTTCAATCTTAACACGTAATCATTGTTATTAACTAGTTCCTTTAAGCTGTTCGGTACAGAGCAGAGCTTTAACCCATGCTCACTCACATTTATGTTTTTTGGTCGCTTGTCCCCGCAAACCATCACATTTACAAAAGGGACAAATGTCCAAAATATAAAAAAAACACATGGAGAAAGCGAACCATTTCCCTTTGTTAGTACTGATATAAAATTCATATTTATGTATGTCTCTAATGCATGCATGTCAAGCAATAAAGTAAGTGGTCCGTTGGCGTCATCAAATCCATTACACACCACCGCTCGAAATATGGAAGCATACACGCTAACTTTTTTTTGAGTAAGTCTACTATTCGCACAAAGTCGCGTTTCTTGTTGAGCGAAAAATGGTTTCAGATAGGAAGTAACACACATAATATTATTGTGAATAAAGCGTAAAGCAGTATGCTTACGATAAATAAATACCCATAGTCCACACATATGTACATATACTATACTATCTATGCGATAAATGAGAGAAAATTGGTGAAAAGGACATGTGTTTCTGGAGTAGGTAGATTCGCAAAATGCCACACGTTACCCATATTATTAGTACTTGCTGCGTATCGTAATACCCTCCCATCACGAGAGAGAACGAGAGAGAGACTTTGCTGTTTTCCCTTTGCTCATTCACTCAGTCACGGACATAGTTTCTGAATGATTTATTACTACACTCGACTCTTGACGCAGCTCACGTTTTATGTAATAATTATGGACTACACTCTTTTTTAGTTAGTTTCCTACCATAGCTAATATAGGAAAGCTCTCTCTCTCTCCCATTACCTCTTTCGCTTCGAGCTCTCTTCTGAGCCTTCACTTAAGTCACTACTGAAAAAAATAAGTTCATGATGATAATCACAGTAGAAAAAACAAGCTTCTATGTATATATGCTCCACAACACAATATCCAGAGAGTCTCTATTGTTTCTTCTAACACTGGAAAATGTTAAGGAACAAATGCCAAAATCTTTAGAGCAAGAAGAAAAAATATGTACATTCTTTGGAGTCAAAATAGCAAGTTGCTCTAGTCCCAAGAGGGCGATCAGCGAAAGAAAATTATAGAAACTTGTGTATATACACGCGAAAAAAGAAATTACAGAGTGCTCTAGTTAACTACTCGTTTGTAATATGCTTTGTATCCATCATCCCAGAAAATAAGGAGAGAGAGAGAAAGCATGGCCTTTATGTGCAGCTGCTTATATTTAATTTCACTCATTAGACGCGAAATGCACGTAAAACACAAAAACATAATAAGGTGACTCATAATGCTCCTCAAGGAACTTGAGTGTTTTAAGCTCTAGCGTAAATGTGTAGGTACGAACGAACACTCAATCAAAATCCTAAAAAAATATTTATATCCTGCAATTTTCCCCGTTCCACCTTGAATCCAACACGGCATAGACTATAATAATATGGTGAAAGCCTCTTTTGCATGTGCAATTAATTTCGTTGGTGCTCTCCTCCATTCCACATGGCTTCCCTTTCAGTTTTTTCTCTCTCGAACGATTCTCAAAAGGACAAAAGGAAAATGGATGGTATATCGTGTATTTCATATTTTCACAAAACACATTTTGCTGATGAGCCAGGTGGCTCACAACTCATTGTCTCCCACACACACGTGTCATTGAAAGATGCTGCCATGTTGAATACTCATTTACATTGACATTTCATCTAAAGAGCTCTCGTGTCATATAGAAAACGCATAAAATTATAGATATGTCTGGGGTGCGACTTGAAATGGGAGAGGGATTCTTGTCATTTTGCAAGAAAATCAGCACTTGTCTAAAAGGGCATTCATTGACATTTTGCTTTTTCTTCAAGAAAGTATCAAAAGAAAATACCGCAGTGGAGAGGAGGAGATATGAAGGAGAAAGGAGTCGTAGTGATCAAAAAGCCATGTTTTATTTTTTGGTTGGAATTTTTTATCCTTTTTTATGCTTCTTAAACCGGCTTATATAAAGTAGCTATGAAAGCATATGCTCACATGAAGAAGCAACTTCTTTTTTTGAGACGAAAGGCAAATTAGGAGCTTATTTTCCTCAAGCGAAAGCAACAGAAGAAGATTTTTATATTTACTTGTCAGTATGATGCGATTACCACACTACTCGTCTTTAATAAAAATCGAAAGGATTATATTTGGGAATTGTGACAAATGCTCGAAATAAATATTCTTCGAATGTGTGGGAAGTGCGGTTTTAAAACATTTTTACAAGAATTTTCCTTGTTTACTCCTAGATTTTCACAGTTTGTTTGATTTGTTCAACTTTTACAACAACGTCACTACCACAAAATATTATTTCCAGCGAAAAGCTGGGAAAACGTGTGTGAAATAATTGTATATTGTAGGTAACTGTTTTCCATACCACGGAAAAAAGCTGTCGACTGTCGACATTAAAAAGTAAAAGTCTGCATCATACATAAGTACTCGGTATCTGAGTGGGCCGGGAATATATTTAAGCTTAAGAACAAATACGGAAAAAGTTGCTTCGTTTCTTGGAGAAAAAGGAATATGTTTGTTCAATTTTACGAGTTTAGTTGAACCGAAATTTTTGCACTCATCGCCACTGGAGTAGAGAAGCATATCGACATTCAGTTTTAGACAAAGTCTAGACATGAAATATTTGGTTCAAGTATTTGCGGAAAAGTTTTTAAAATGAGAGCCTGTGAGCTTAAATCGGGGGAATTTTCTATGAATCATTTTTAATTTTGCGAACGTACATCAACCATCCCCGTTCGTACCTGCCTTGTCAAACTTCCGTCATTTAAAGCTTTTTATACTTTCGCACCATTTAATATGTACCTCCAACTAACTTTACTTTCGTTGGTAAAAAAATAATCGTCTGAAAAGTTTGACCATTAAAATGGAAAGTGCTTTAACGGAATGCATGGATCGAGGAAGCGGAATTCATTGGAAATTAGTGAACGTAACTACACGTCTGGGAATTTGTTTGACTCTAAAAATATCAGCAGAAGACCAAACATTATTGGTTTAGACAGTTTAGAGTTTAGAGGCGTAAGCATACTATGTGTCTAGTCCAGTTCTTGGAATCTGCCCACTCACTTGAATTTTATTAAGCTGAAAACGAATTATATATAAGCTTTCAAATCTAGATTAATTCGAAAATTCCCAGAAATCATTGTTCACAAATGCATCTCACGATGCAGCCTCTTTTGAAAAAAAAACTCATTAAATTCTCACCATGAGGTGGTCTATATAGTTATATAGTTGTTGGCTGCCTTCAAGTAAATACTCTGACATATAATGAATATATTATGTAGGTCAGCAGGACAATTTAATTTCCACTTCCAGGGAAAACTCACACTTTTATAAACAACAACAGAAAATGTTCAAAGGGAGTAGACTCTAAGACTGTCTCAAGTGGAAATGCACGGCACAGTAGGTTTTTTTTGCAGAAAAACATACACGAAATACGGGGAATTTATCACGTAGAAAGGGAGAAATAATGCCACGTGTGAGTTCAGTGAATCGAATCGTGTTCACAGCGCATCTGTTGTATATGAATTACATTACAACTTGTTATGCAACACAGACACCGACATTAAAAATGCGTGCTCTTTTCTCTAGAAGCACACTTTCACTTGTGCTCTTTTTGTAATAACTTTTTCATAGTTTTGTTTCGCTGTCTGCTGCTGCTGAACACTGAAGCGTGGCAATTTGAGAAAACACTGAATACACAAAACAACACAACTCCCGTCCGCGCTATCATATATTCCTCCATCGGTGGAGTGGAGGATAGTGTGCGTGCATATTGCAGCTCTAGAAGCTTTTTTTACTGGATGCGGGGGCTGGCTGAGAAGTGAAATAAAAATTATGGATTTCGGAGCTGCTTGTTTTGCAGTCATAAATAAAAAGGCGAGATGGGGGAAAAGACTGCAAACACATCATAAAAACTTAAAACGAGCAAAAATATAAAAAATGTAAAGCTCTCTCATATCCCTCTGCCGAGAGCATCGTGTCTATTGTTAGTCGCATATAAACAACTTCATCCGTACGTTTTGCACATTTTGTTATACGAGTACTATGCTCTTCAGCGAATTTTTCGAAGTGTGGGATGCGTAGTCAACAAGATGAATTTTTAGTTTTTCACGAATGACTTTGCGACTTCCCTACGAGCATTCAGTATAAAGTATGATGAACTTTTGTAGAGTTCTCCAGAATATTTTTTTCTCTCCCAAAACGAAAGCTCCATTACAAAAACGAAGTTTTCAATTGAGTTAGCTCATATTCACAATTATTCTACGAAGTCTCATTCCACCATCCACCATCTTTATCTACAAAGTTATTCGTGTAAAAACTAAGGGAAAAGAATGACGATAAGTTTTCAATGATTACTTTAGAGAGAAAGAGAGAGAATGAGTGTGTGTGCTAGCTCACCGTAACCTGAATTCGTTAACAGTGAATCATCCACCTTCGCTTTTTTCTTCATCCATTTAATGAAATGTGCATGGAGATGGCTACATTAACGTGCTTCCGGACGTTTGAATAAGGCACTTTGAAGAAAGAAGAAAAAAATCACTTTTAAAGAAGACTTATGCTCTTGATTGTTCTCATTTTTCTTAATGCTCTCTCCACTCTCTCCCTTATTATATGTATGATGATGAAGTGCATTTAGGAGTTGCTTTATGTGCCCTTCACGTTTATAACAAAAGTTTTCATGAGTTTCGCACACATTTGCATTAGAATACACTTTTCCTCTCTCCCCGCATTCACTCGCAATTACAGGAGGCAGGAGAGGACAAGCATAAAGGAGAGAGCAGACGGAGTGAGTCTTACGTTTTTTCGCAAAAAAAGTGTATAACACATCGTTGAATTATCATTATGGCTTAACAGGGTCACGAAAAGCCATATTAAATATCCAATTTCACCGATGAGAATCTTAGAAGAAGGGAATGAGTGTGTGCTGCTGTGCGATGAAGAAGGTGAAGTAAAAAAAAGAGTACTTCGCGGAAACAGCAATTTCACCTCATTTTCTCCGCTGGTGAAAGTGGATTCAAAATTGGGTTTCAGCATCATTTCCCTGGCCAAAAAATTCTTACTTTTTAGTAGCTTTCATTCAGTTTTGTGTGCTACTGGCTGTGAGTGAGTTCATCATATCCTCCTCCCCATTCTTGGTTGCAGAAGTATGGAAGAGAGTCACATGAGTAAAAACACATTTCAGAAAGGTAACTATATCGTGCAGCTTAGTAAATACAAGGGGTCACATTGTGGTATTGCTAAGTCATGGTTGATTAGCTTTAATATTGTAGTCGAAGGTGATAGATTCGTAGTCAACTTTGACGGCTTGCACGAACTGCTTGTCCTCATTATTCTATAACTACATGAATTAAGAGGCTTAATTGATCATGTTAATATGTATGATCAATTTGATAGATCAGTGGGCGGAAAATACAAGCACAACTGTCTACTTTTGCCAAGGACTCTTGGACAATTTCACCTTGGCATGGTCATTTCGCGACACGAATTGATAAATGTAGCCCGTTTAGTAAAAAAAACAAAACTTTTGCGACATTAAGGAGACCTAGCTCAACCCAACCATATATACTTCCTTCTCTTTCTCTGATCTCATATTTTAACGTGAAAACTCCTTCGAGTAGAGTACACCATTAGTGTATTCCAGTACGCAAATGAAATGTTTTCAACGATTACCATACACTTCACTTCTCCGTATTAGATTGTCGAAACAGTAGTAACAAAAACGCGAAAAGTAATAAAATGGCACATGGATATGTCGTTAAAACGTATGAAAGCCTGCTTTTTCCTTTTTTCATCATAAAAAAATCTACATCTCCTCAAGTGACTTGATGGGAAAAGAAGCATATAGCATTACGTTCACATTATTAGTTTCACAGAAAAAGGGAACAATGTAAATTTTCCCTCTCCTTCTCTAGCTGCTGCTGCATTTATTATTATTATGTAGTACAAAAGAAGTTCTTAAAGGTCCTTTGAACCACGGAAAAATACTGCAGCATAATTGCCAACAAGTCAGATTGCCGTCGACAACGTTGTAACTTTTAAGGCATCCCTTGCTCACTCACGATGTTTCTGTTTCTTTTAGAAGAGAGCACGAGCAAGTGTGGGTCTCACAGTCTCAAAAGGAATCACATGCAAAACTTTACAGCCCTTTAATGGTAAGAAAAAAGAAGAGGGAAAATCCACAAAATGTGTACATACTTTCTCCACTTTCTCCTCCTTAAATACCTACAGACGAATGGGAATGTATGATATTATGATTGTCATATTCAACGACTTTTTTATATGCATTTTTGGGGGATCTATATAACATTTTCTGTCATAACTTGCTTTTTGTGTGTTTGCATTGTATCATATTATGATTGTAGTTCTAACTGCTACGAACACGCAAGTAATAATGCTTGTCATTCCTTCCTTCATGTTATTATTATGACTGTATTAGTGTCAGTTTCACTTCAAGCTAGGCGACTCTCAAAAATAAAATTGTAGCAGGGATGGTTGATATATCAGAAACACACGTACTCATGTTTTACACATCTTTGATACTTAAAGAAGTACACACGACTTCTTTCCCCATCTTTATGCGAATGTGAATGTGGATGATAGAAGAAGAAAAAATTGGGAATTGGATGAGCGTGTATTTTCTCTCTTCTGATCTGTAGTACTGCAGTAACTTTTTTTGGGAATGGAGACACTATAATACTCGAGTCCATATATTATATTGGTATAGAGTACAAATGGAAAATAACAAAAAGGGCACAGATGTATAAATACGTGAACTTACTTATATGCAACGTATATATCAAAAAAACATGCACACACTCGAAAAACTTTTTCCCCAGCGTTTGTGACACACTTTAGTTCAAGGAAAACACAAGACGTGCATAAACGAAAGAACATCCATCTCGGCACAATTCATATTCGCTGTAGTATTCTCAAGGAGAGCAGGGACGGGGAAGGTACTACTTTTTTGTACTCCATTTCTGTCTGGTCGTCTCTCTCCCATTCCTTTCCATAAAGAAAATGGAGAGCGAAAGCCAGAAGTCATTCTTCATTTCCCCTCTTTGTGGAACATAAAGAACATTATATTCAACATTTTGTGACATTTGGGAAAGATTTGAATGCGATTTTGGAGGAAAAATAGCCATGTCGTTATTAAGATAGTCGGCCTCTCCAAGGATTCTTCTTCTTTTTTGTCGTTTTTTCATCCTCCTTTTTCCTAAAAAAAATATATATGTGATACATTTTGTACGGCACTTGGATATTTTTTTTTCTTTGGGAGGGAGATATTCTCTTAGTAATATCAACATCTTTAACTTTTTATGCATTGTTGAGTCTCAACACGGAAGAGTTGATACGAATACGATACTTGCGAAATAAAAGACAAAAGATTTTTGTGCTTTTTAGATGTATACCCATAGCTTCACGTTACAAATAGTCATTCTGTGATAGAATCATTTAAGAAAAATAAAAGAGAGGATCTACCTCTATTCAACTGGAGAGTAAAGTCCTTCCGAGAAATTTTTTTTGTACAGTTCTCCTTTATTTTATAGGGCACGGTACTCGGTCATCCTTTTACTGTATCTTCAAACGGAACCTTTTCTCCGTCTCCCTTATTCGGAGAAAGTCGCTACTTCCTTTTTCCTTCATGGAATAATATTAAGAATGAAATCTTTTCTTCAAGTGAATATAGGTATATGCCCTCACCTCACCAGCAGAAGTCATTGGTATCAAAAGAGAGCAGTCAGAAAGCTACAAAAGTAGGACTTGAACCTTTTAAACAAAAAAATCATTCTCCTTCAAGTTTCATCCACGCGGCGTTTTTTTTGAAAAGAGCTTCCATCGTTCATTACTATCATTACTTTCCTGACTGGTACTATGCTTGCACAAAAAAAGAGAAGAAAGTTGTGTACCAGAGGAGCAATCTCATCACTCTTACAGCTTCTCTTTCTTCCTGCATCCTTCCCATACGTAGCCCAATTTTAGCTCTTTTTTGCCCCATTTTATTTTTTTTCATTTGCTGCTTTGAACAAAAGCGAAAAAATTACATTCGTAATGCTCAAATTACACGAATATATATGGAGCTAGTAGCGAAATGAGAGACCAGCAGTAGCCTTGTGTAGTACATGCAAACTTGGATATTTTATCGCTACCGGAACAGATTCAAATGAATCTATGCATATCGTACTTAAGGACTTACGGATTACACTCTGTAAGCCTCTTCCCAACGTCATGAATGCCGGCTGATAATTTTACATCCTGTATTTGAGAGAATAATGTGAAAGCCTCTGATTTTGTCTCCCGTTTTATGAAGCAAAATAACTCGCAAGAACAAAAAAAGGACATCAAGAATTTACATGTTTAGAGAGAAGCTTATAGAGCCACACTTGATATTATGCTGCACGTGGATAGCTACAACGAAATTGAAAATTACGTTGTAGGCCCGAGCATGTGTATGTATGTGGTGATACCCTTGCAAAAAATAGGACAATGTTCCACAAAATACATACATGGAAAATTCAGCATATATTTATTAAAGGATTTAAGCTTCTTGGTAAGGAAGGGAGGACCGCTCGTAACAACGACATGGAATAAGAAAAAAGGCAAGGAAGATGGGAGATAATTCAGGGAAAAGAAAAGAATAAAAAGAGCGAAAATTCAGGATATTACGAGAAAGAAGAAAAGGCAAAAGTCTTGAGAGAAAGTAGAAAGTATGGTAGTGGTCGTAGTCAGTCGTCGACATCATTGTAGTTAGTAGGATTCAGAGAAGAAATTCGAGGAACAGAGGAGCCGAACGTTGATAGAGATAAAAATGAGAATGCACACACATCCGCATATATACGTATCTCTCATTCGTTGTATGTACACATTTTCTTCAACTTTTATATGTAGACGATGAGCAAGTGTGTGTTCCATTCCATTAAACATTCAAGACCGAATAAAAGATATTCCTGCTCAAGTGAAGCAGACAAAACCACCATTCCCACGAAACCCGGTGGAATCATGTCAGTTGTAGTCGGAGGAGAGAGCAAAACTAGAGGAAGAGAAGAACAACACACACGCTCCTTTTTCTCTCAAACAGAAATAAACTGCAATATATGTGTGGTTAGTGAAAGTAGAGAGTATGGGAGTGAAGAAGAGACGGTGAATGAATGACAGCAATACAAAAAATTTCAACGGGAAAAATAAGTGTTTAATCCACCATGTGAATGTTTATCTGGATATTGAATTTTCCACATGTGAAACATTTATTTTTAGAGACGAATCGGCGATTAGGTATATTAGCGGCATTTATTATTTACCTGAAGTTTACGTCCTGCTGAACACCAAGTAAAATTGGACAACGCACACAAGAAGGATTCATCTGAAGGATTTGCAGTTATAATAAATTTCAAAATAAACGTTAAATGGCAGTAAACGCACTCCTTTTTATATTTGATAATAATTAATTGCTATAAAATAATTCGATAATTATTTTGAATGACCTTGTAATAAACCAATTGAAAACCCTGACTGTGCTTACGAATGCGAAAAATCACTTTACTGAATCTTACGTTGACCAAATACGCAACTAAACTTATGTAAGCTAAAATTACTAATATACCTGTGATGTTTTACACCACCAAAATTTTAACATAAAAATTAAATGGAATCGTAGTCATTACATTATTCACTCCTGTTGATTTTTGGAGACGAAGTCCCACAAATATTTTTGAAAGACAAAATGATGGAACGATGTGGAGTAATTATTCTTCATTTTTGGTATATGCTAATGCCTAAATTTTTGGTAGTTTATCATGTTTTTCTCATGCGCACGTTTTTCTCGGAAGCCTTGGAAAGACCTCTACTAAAGACTTATTCCCCTTTTCATTAATCAGTCAGCCGGTATTCATTTGATAACGATAACGTATCGACAACGTACAAGGCCCACCGTTTCTAGAACGAGGCATGCACATGAATATAATATGTCAGTTGATGCTCCAAACGAACCACCCTCCGCCTCCGCTCAATCGAGTAACCGATTCCCATCCATGCGAATATATAATAATCATCCCAAGGAATTTGTCACACTGAACCGAAAGCGGTTCATGATGAATGACTCGAGGAATCTATCAGGTATATATAACAA
Source organism: Heteromurus nitidus (assembly GCA_034687055.1). Classification (NCBI taxonomy): domain Eukaryota; kingdom Metazoa; phylum Arthropoda; class Collembola; order Entomobryomorpha; family Entomobryidae; genus Heteromurus; species Heteromurus nitidus. The sequence continues at coordinate 29,513 of JAQFZW010001105.1, forward strand.
GCACTGACCGAGTATTGAAGTAAATTTTTTACACAAGAAAGTGAATTCTCGCTGGTGAGGGAAAGCAAATAACATATATTTTTATCTTGTGCTTCTCCCCATGCTCCACTTTGCATGTATAATGGATTCTGGCTCCGATTTGAAATCACGGCAGTATTGTATTCGAGTGACATTTTTAGTATCTCTCCCAAGTTTTTCCTCTCTCTCTCTCTTTCCAGAAAGAGACTAAGCTTAAATGACAAAAAATTGTCTCGCTTTGACTTGTCTAAACGTCTCTGAACGATACTCTGAAGCTCTCCGCTCGAAAATATCACTACTGCGTGTGTATATGTGTGTACGATGTTGCTCAATGATGTTTATTCCTTGAAGAGTCTCCTCTTCAATCTTCTCGCGCAGATCCACTTGCTAAACCATGTTTCACGACGATATCCAGCAAAGCGTGAAGGAATAAAGAGAGAGAGAGAACAACGGAAGATGTATGCATGTCAGTCTCAATAGGGTTAGGAGGAAAACCTCGTTCTCTCCATGTCCCTCATGACTGGAAGTCTTGTCTGCTCGCGTTACTTGAACTGGTAAACTGAGCGCGGGTCACATGCTGTTTCAGGTCGGATTGGTGAGTATTGAATTTTCCTCTGCCATGACTTGAGGCAAGCAAGAAAAAAGAGTATATATAAAAATACTGAGCACTTGAAGAAGCAGTTGGAGTCTAAGAGAAGACGAACACATTTTGAAACGTAGAATGTCTGAGAATTTTACTGTGCTCCTTCAGTAAATACCATTTTTGCTAAGAGCAAGTTGAAGAGGACGAGCTTGAGGGCGTGAGTGAGAGAGAGAGAGAACTGGAGGAGGAATCCATACTTATATCCTCGGAGAAAATCAGATGATCGTTTCTCTCTCCTTGTCCCTTTTCGCTCAACTTTTTTTTGCACAATCGATTTCCTTTTTGAATACATAAATTTGATACGACGAGGATCGACCGATCAGAGATATGTATTCCATGATGGAATGGCTTTTATTTTCAAGTCGTATTCAGAGAAATGGGATAACTTCTTTGAAGGATAACGTAAATATGTGTATTTCTATCTTTTCCGTGTAAATGCTCCTCCAAGTCTAAACGATTTGAAGAGGGATGAATGTGAGGCTAAGCAATTTCCAGTAGGCTTAATTTTTTTTAATAAAAAAACGCTCCCTAACCAACCATGTAGTAATAAATTTTTGTCCAAAGCGAAATTTGGATTGGCGAAGCATACATGACGAGACGACACACGCGAATAGAGTTGGAAGAACAATACGAAGAATCATCCTATTAATTCTTCAACTGTATTTGTGACAAAGGAAATCACAGAGTCGAATTTCAAGCTCCTAACCTAAATCCACTCTTGGTATTAGGAGAAACTCCGTTACAAGAACTTTTATCCAGTCGATCTATGCCTTCCAGCGCGCGTGCATGCAAAGCCTTCATGCATATGCCGTACTCGAGAGGAAAAGTATAGGTATTAGTGTTTTACATATGCGAAGTAAATATACTCAATTTGAATGGAAAAAAGTAGGTTATTCCTCTCTTCAAACCGAGCAACTTTTGCTGACTTTTGCATTTTTCATACAATCTGAAACGCACTTGGTTTTCTTTCGCTCAACAATATTTGCATCAGTATTCAAGTGCACAAAGAGCCGAATAGCATATCTAACAATTTTTTGCGTTTCCTCACTGGAGCACACTATTATTGCATCAGACAGCGATAATTCTCAGCTCTTTCGTCTTCTCGCATCGTTTGAATGTTGAAATGGTTGAATGGAAAAGTTGAAGTGACTTTTTTAAAACTCGTCACTGTATTGACAAATTCGGATACACCATCGAAGTGGCGTGGCGGTGGATAGTGGATACGACTGACTTTCTCTTTTCGTCTATGTCACAACAGTTCAGTCGGCAGGAAAGGAATGTGAAGAGGAATAAGAAGAACACGGATACAGAGACGAGAGCAAAGCAAGAAGAAATGTGTGTAACGAAAAAAGAGTCTATCTATCGTTCCTCGTGAATTCCTGCGAGTAACGGGAGCAGTGCAGGAAGCCAAACAAGGAAGAGCGTCGTCGTCGGATCACGTGAAACGTGAAATGACAATATGGTCCATTCGTTCGACATTTCATTTTTGCTCTCTTTTTAGCGAGATTTTGCTATTCAGTGTTCGCCCACCAGCAGGCCACCACCATCATTTGTGAATCCCTTTCTTTCAGTGAGTCATTTGAGAGAGAAACCGGTTTGTTCGCGTTTCACATGCACACGTTTCCCTATACTGTACTTTCCCTTTGTATGCTAACAAGAATGAATACATGTAATAATATTATGATGCTAGTTCACATATTTTATACAGCTTGCATTCCTACATAATAATGCAAACAAGCATATCTGCATGCACATCCATTTACCCAAAATCTCCTTTCATTTTCAGAAAGGCTTATATTATGCAGACCAGACACGAGAAAATGTTGAATGCATATCGTTATTATGGTTATGCGACATATGGAGGGAGGAGGCATACCATCATATTGTCATTGTCCTACTACTTCTCTCCGACTTTGTATATACCACACATCCCATCAAACGGCAAATCGTCATCGTCGTCCTTTTCAGCAAAAAAATGTAAACCATAAGAATGAAAAGGAGAAACGCACACAGATGGATACTTCAGGAAAGGAGATGAGACGAGAGGAGAAAATAACTGTTGTCTTTTGAGAAGGAGAAAAGGGCACTTAATGTAGCCATTTTGCTTCATATTTTACCTCATTTTCCCTGTCTACATTCCTTTGTATCTTCTTTATCTCCCTACTTTTTTACAATATGGCACACTTTTGTAAAATCATATATATAATTCTTCCCGTTCTTATAATTCCATTTATCCTCGTATACTATCCTCTGCAACTTCACTTTCCCTTTCCCCCGAGAATGACACAGAATATTATGCATATTCTGGCAGTAATAGTTCTCCAGTGAGCTAACAACTACAAGAATTATGCCTCACAATAAGAAACAAAAGAGGGGTACTGGGATACACATGAGTCAATGAAAAGAGAGCATATATTTGTGTTTTGTTGTCTTTTGCGAGGTCATGGACGGGTAACAAAGTGTGCATTACTGCTGTTTGAAGTCGAACGAAACATTTCCATGTGAAAAATTGTGACCTCACTCACAACGGTAGGTACAGACGTAAAATATTTTTTACGGCTTGTGTGCTTGAGGCACATCCAATGTGTATAAGTTGGAATAAGGTGAATATGATAAGGAAAAGTGTGTAAAAGGATGGCGCATAAAAATATGAGCAATCTGTCTTTCTCGTCTCCGCATCTTTTATATATATCATCCTAGCAAATGATAAATTTGATATACTTAGCAGCATTGTACTGTATATACCCTTCCTTCCAGGAAGGGGCAGTGGCGGCTAGAGAAAAAAGGGAGCATCAGACTTGGCGTTGATCTGATAAGAAATAAATAATGTTTCATACGATAATACTCACCCACACACTATGACCATATTAGGGGAAAAGAAAGTAGTTAACCATTTATGCCCTGTGAGTTTCCTTTTTCATTGCCCATTCGTCATTCCAAAAAAAAACATTTTCATTTTGCGCATGTTGAATGATTAAAAACATACTTTTCCCTTTTGAATAACAGCCGAAAATTGGGATGGACGGAGAAAGTTTTTTATTTATTTTTTTTTCTCTGGTGGAAATAGAGCTGCCATTTTCGTGGAGCGTTGAGCGGAGCGATTGGGTTGAATGCGCTCTCGCTCTCGCTCCGCTCACCCCGTGACAGAAATCGCTCTCGAGCGTTTTAGAGCGATTATTATAGCTCTTGTCCAGCT
>JAQFZW010001106.1:0-33327 GCA_034687055.1 Heteromurus nitidus
AGCTGACTCAATGTAACCTAAATCTCTGCTGCCACCTCGAGTTCTCCTTACTTCCATCATCCTCGCCACCTTCCATACCATTACAAGTCTACACTATTCATACGTTTCTTCACAGACACAGACACACTTTCCCATATTTCATATCTCACTATCTCTCACTTTCTTGAGATTGTGTGGTAAATTGAAATTTTAAATATTGAACGCGACCATCGACATGGAAAATAAGAAACAAACACGGTAAAATTGGGATATATCTTAAAAATCCACAAACCATTTCGTAGTGTGCATTTTGTAGAAAGAAAACGAAAAATTCTTTGCTTTACTCACCTGTTACATCGCAGAAATAAAAGCTTTTCTTTGCTAAATCGTAGAGAAGTTGAGATATTTGATACCAGGCTCAAGAGTATAGGGATATTTATATATCCTGCATTTTCTACTTGCCGTTCTTACAGCGATTTCTATACAAAAGCTGTGTATAAAAATGATATATAAATACATATACATTTTCATGTCATGCATTCATGTGAACATTACATTATGTATGAGAAAAATTGCGCTGTATTTACACCCTTGTAGTTGAATGGAATCTGTGTGTCTCGGGCTAAGGAAAAGAAATCAGTTTTCCCTTCTCTAACTCCACATACTTCTCGTTTCTGAATTTATCTAACTTTTTTCACTTAAATTTCATACACACACAACACTGCACTACTGCCTATGTGGGTAGCTCTCGTCTTCCATCATACGCCTAACTTAAAGCAGATTTTGCTTTCAAAATATGAATACAGGGTGAGCAAATTCAGATGGCAGCTCAGTCATTCGAGAAAGAGTATTCAGGCAATATGTGACTACACGAAGGAGGTTTCACTATGTGTTGAACAATTCCCTATACATGGCCATTTATTACTTTTTATACATGTAATTCTACCATATTCCATCAGGTTTCTTTTCTCTTCCTAATAATGCAGTAAGCACGAGGACTATAGTAGTACAAGCAAACTTTTCCCAGTTGCTCGGTTTTTGTCTGGTAGTTACTGGCTTGTGCTGGCGTCCTTTGTGTATCGCGCGACCCTTTTTATTATTTTCTTGTATTACATATATGGTCTTCACTTTCTCCCGTTTTATACTAATGCTAAACTTGTATAGCGTATTGAATGCGGCTAAATACGTACACACCTTTGCGTCATCCCTTTTAAGTTTGCTATTCTGGCTGCTGGTAAGGTTGACGTAAGTGGAACATTAAAGAAAATAATAATAGCTGGTCGAGTTAAATCCTTTGAATGCCACACAGCTTCTTGTATTGAATATTGCGCTACTTCTGAGGAAACGCGACCGAGGAAAGAAGCAGTCGCGCCTTTCAGCCTTCTCGGATGATGCAGTTACATTTTTTTCGCATTCATATTTTTTTCCTTTTTTATATACACTAATATACGTACATTTATGAATGCATAAGTGAAAAGGGTGTGGGGGAAGGAAATTGGAAAGAAAGTGAAAAAAAGAGAAAATACGGTGAAATCTTCACGAGGGCATATTCTCATAACCCCCACGGTAATACAAAAAAAAAGAAATCCTTCCTGCCTGTATAACTCAGAAACACTCAAAGAAAAAGAAGTTACCCTGTTTTGATCGTTTGTACATTTGCTACATTTAAAAAGCGAATGCTGCTAACTCTCCGAATATGTATATACATAAATGCAAAAGGACGAGAAATGCAATTTACTTTTCACCTTGTGTATCCCATGCCATTCTGAACTGACACACAGGCACATTGTGAATTCTGTGTTGGAGTAATAAGCACAAAAAAGTGCTTTTTTCACTGAGAAATGATCTTTTACATCGTTGCCCTTTTTATACGTGATGAGATATCAACTCTCATATACAGTAGCATTAGTGCCTGAGTAAGTACACTTATAAATAAGTAATGTGAAATGGTACGAAATAGGAAATAGTAACGAAAAAATCCAGCTGCTGATCTACGACCCTTCGTGTCCACGCTTTTCCTGTCTTTTTTGTCTACCTGGCTGACATATGTATGTATGTGTATGTACACGCTAGTACATTTGCTATATCCGTTTTTGAACTAGTGGAATTTTTTCTGCTATAACTGTGTATACCACTTGAAACTCGAGTTTTAAATTCGTAATTCGTATATGGGCAGTAAAAAACTACCATAACACGTTACATTTATCCTCAACAACTCCGGGTTCACTCACTATGCACAGTAAATATCCAAGCACTTGATGTTGTTGAGTGGACTGGACGGTGCGAATTTTTACTGGTGGCTATTACTTTTATGACAAAAGCCTTTCCTGCGAAGATGTACATAGGTAGTGTATATGCATTACAATATTATAAATATAGAAGATGTGTATGAAGAGAAGAATGGAGATGAGAGCATGACAGACAGCACACACGGCAGGCCGCATTTTTTTGCTTCTCTTTTCCCCGTAGTTGTGTCATATCTCTTGAGGAACTCTCACTGAGATAAAAGTTAATGCTTCGGCGGGCTTGAGCACAGATGCGATTTCACATGAAAAAAACTAGAAGCATTTCATGTGTGTGATTCCGATGCTCTTACTTTCAATGCCCGCATCATATTCTATGGAGAAAAGGAATATATTTCATAAAAGTTATACCATTTTTTGGAGGAATTTCGAGTCTTGCAGTGTCAGTGTGCGAGCACAAAATCATAATAAGTCTGGAATGCGAATGGAAAAGGCACATTTCGATGCTCTTCAGTAGCCTTTTTGAAGCGGAAATTTAAATTAGTAAAAATATTTGTCATTTATTCTGCAATTCACCCAGAAGATCCACCAAAGCTAAACCCAAATTCTGGGCAAATACATTTTTTCAAATTTCCTGGAGCATGCGAGCCCAGAATTGAATTGTAAAGATCGGCGGAAATACATTTTTATTTTTATAAATACCGATAGACTTTGAACACTTGGTCGCTGATCAAAGTGGGAATCTAAAAGTGTGCGGTATATATTGTGAAGTATATGTAATAACAACAAAGAACGAGCCTATACATGTGACAAATGACGATTTTTGACAGTTGTTCTATTTTGCTTGTAGCTTTTACAAATAAAAAGTATTTCAAATGGAACAATGCTCACACCACTCGAATTCATGTCCTCTCGACTTTGTGATACGATGATGTCCATTTGTTGCAAGACAGTTAACTAAATTCGTCTAGTCGCCAGTACATATTCGAGGCAGGATAGGAAACCGATAATAATATATGTGTCCGTAATGGAGTTAACGGTTCATAAATGAACCCGTAACGGAAACAACTTTTTTACTCGTTCTCCTTTACAGCAAATGGGAATATAAAATGACGAATCAAACACTGAGGTACACCAATTTTGAACAATAGCAATCAACTGCTATTAGCCTCAGTGAAAAAAGAGAAAGCATTCTCCACTTTTTACAGCTGGAGAGCAAAAGGTTTTAGTGTTGATTCAAGTAAAAAAGGAAGAGAGTGGAGGGAGAAAGCAAGAAAGAAACTAGTCGACAGAAGGAAAAAAGAGGGCTGAATGCCAAGGAAAAGGAAATAATTTTGAATTGTCAGGAAATGACTAGTTTTAGGCTTTCAACTGGTTGGAGAAAGTGAGTTTCAAAAGTTGGAGTTTCCTCTTCAGCCGCTCACTGATTCCGATTAGGTGCACTTGTACGCACGTTTCCACTATATGTACGTGCGTACTTCGTGCAGGCATATGCGTCATATAGGGCAGATATATCCTCAGTTTCATGTAAAAAGTTAAAAAGCGCTATCGTTTCTGAAAGATTTCATAATATGGTAAATGGTGGTGGCAGCATTTATACTAGTGAGCTCACAAGTGAGTGAAAACGTCGTAATGGGAAAGTATGTAATGGGGATTTGTGGTTCAGTATGTTCAAGTGATCCTTGAAAATAAACAGCTTCATGTAGACTTACTTTCACGTGTATCTTCATCACCTTACCTATGAGATACTCGAGAATGGGGACGGTAGAGTGGTATATCAGACGTAGGTATGCATGAGCTTAGAAGTCGGTGCGGTGTGTGTGCCTTGTAAACGAGTTGAAATGACGCCAAGGAGTTTCTTGTGAATAGCGAATGTGAGCACCATATTCCATCACAGTCCTTTTTACCATCCAACCAGATGAAAAGGAAGGGAAACTGAATGTGCTGCTGCCAACTAGCAACTTTTTTGTTCAATATTATGAACTGTATTGTAACTTAATTAGCGCCTTTCTTCCCTCGTCGGCGTGAAAGAAAAAGTTGAATTATTAACATGATTAATACAATATATTTGTCGCGAGGAAAAAATTGTTTCTCTTTATAAAAGGAATGGAAAAAGTTTGTATCTTCCAAGCAGCATCTCGCCCTCAGTCGAATTAACACCGCGCCACCGTCTTCAAAGTTTCTTTTTGTTTTTTTATAAAGTCGTGATTTTTCCGTTTGAAAAGGTGGTGAAATTTGGGGAGAATAGAAATGCAAATGACAAGTAATTTATATTAATGCATGCTTTAGTAGCTTGTGAAGATTTGACAATAACTTTACAAAACGTGAACCAGGAAAAAAGTAGAAGCAGACCAGCGAGCGAGGAGCTAACTTTTTCACTTTTTTCGGAAAACATCATTTATGCTGCAGGGTTGAGGAGTGCAAACAAAGTACGAAATCGAAGCACTTGCTTTGCCGCTCCGGCTCCGCCATACTTTTCCATTTTTAGTGCTAGCACTTCAAGCGCACTACAGGTTCACCTTTTTCTGAGGGTAAAGTGGAAAACACAAGGAAAATATATACTTGTTCGAGAGAGAAACTCACTGAAAAGTAAACCGAAGCGAACAACCAGGCAGGGGACAAAATTTACCATACACTGTTCAAGTGCACGACGAGCTTCAATGGTGAATGGACATCGAAAAGGGGTTGGAAGGCAATGGTGGCTACATGACTATTTACTTTATTGACGGAGTTGACTCGAGTAGGGGTAAAAGCTAAAAGTACCTCCAATTCCAGTTGGGGACAAATAACACAGGCGGACATCTCGACCAAGAGCTCAATAGCCATTGCTTTCAAATTCACAATAAAACCGTAGTGAAATGAACGTAAAAATAAACGTGTGCATTACACACATGGTCTAGTTGTTTCGGTGAGCTTAAATTTCAGTTGACACGATGGGCTACCTTATTTGTCCTGGCCCTCTGTTCAAATTCGTGTTCGTACATGTATTTTGTTTGCATGTTCCAATACCTTTAGATCTATAAGTGTACGTCTCCTACTGGAACCAGCCAGACCAAAGCCCTTCAGATTTCTAGCTACCTTCACAATTTCAACTGCATCCTCTACTAAATACGATTCATATAACTTATTGCCGGTATTATTAATTTTAAAAATATGGTATGTAGACAAATCGTAAGTAGTTCAGGAAGTTAGTGGACAAGAATGTTGTACTCATTTCGAGTTAAGATGATGCATGAACATCGGTTTAGAATGAACAACTGAAAAGGTATCAACATAGACAGAACAAAATGTTATCCTGCATTAAAACAATGTGAACTGAGCACTATTTAAGCGAAAAGCTAGTATTCCACAAATTCTGGGCTAATTCAGGTTTAAGAATAGAACCGCTTCATGAATATAATAGAATGGAATGCGAGAGTAAGAACGAAGGAGGCCTACGATGTATCTACGTAATATGTATACGCTGCAAGTTAATACACACTCTTCAAATTCAATTGAATAGCCATGTTTTGCTGCTCTTCATGGTTCACTGTCGCGCAACGAAGAAAAGAAAGAAAAGGGGCGAACTTAGCTTTTATATCTACAACTGAAAATAGTTTCAAACTCTTGTCCTCTTTTATTCCCCCATTTTTCTCAATAGATTGTGTATACCCTACAATGCAAATATATATACGTAATGCATTCTGGGTATTGTATTATTCAAAGGAGTTGTGAAACTCGACATAAAGCTAAATGTAAATGCTTTGTGATGCAATTCAAGAAAATGTCCAAGTTCTTCGAGGTTATTGGTCAAGTTGGAACTTTCACTACAGCGGATGTGATCATATGCTGCTCCTCCAGAGTGAACTTAGGTGGGCACAAGTCGACGATGAAAGCATGATATTACGTAAGTGCCGTGGGCTCACAGAGAAAAAAAACTATTCTCCTATCTGTGCTCCATTCCTCATTTTCCAACCTACTCCAACGGCAACGCTTACACATTACTTGCTTCAACGGAGACGAAAAATACACCAAAGGGAGTAGAGCAAAATGCCTGTTCATTTTGAAAGTGCCAACCTTACCGTTTGAATTTTCCTAATGTATCATGCGGACTTTGAAAAAATTAAACCTTCGGGCTTCAAATAGATGTGTTTTTAAAAATAGTACGACTCTTAGCTCTCGTTTTTCTTAGCTAAAGGGCAGTACGGACAAGCGGAGGCACACTACAATTCGAAAACTTTTATTGCGTCTTTTTTCGCCTTTCGCCCTTTCCCTCCTTCTCTTCATTTTATTTGTCAGGTTAATTCTGTTTGTTGCAGGTATCACAATATTTACGTGCTTGGCTTCGCTGTCTCTGGTCTGACGAATGAGAGGGTAAAAAAATAGAGAGCAAGGGAAGCTTAGAGCAAGATGAAGATGTCATAAAACAATATGGGAAGGATGAAACGATAGTGCAAGCTATTTTCGTTCTGTTATTCATAGCTTGACATAATCATTATTATGCTAGTCCCGGGGTCTTATCCAAGAGACGAGTTTTTCATAATGTAAAGTTTACTTGTAGATCTGGTCTCGTAGTAAAGTTTTTTGTAGCAAAAAAATTGTAAGCTTGTATGGCCCCTGGGCCGGAGGAACTAAACGAATACTATATGATGCAAGTACAACTACGTGAGAGGACCAAGCCACTGGAATATGTAGTAAACGTGGAGAGACGAACATTGAAGTGTCGTTGAATAATTGATGAAATCTCTAATTTGTTCCGTTCTTTCCATTTGCTCGATGTTGTTGTTACATGTTTCCATTTTTTCTCTCTTTCTTTTCAGGTTTGGGCGCATTGATAGTCCGTAATGAGAGTGCTCATGTTTTGACGAAACAGTATTTCGGCGGTGGTACAGTAAACATTGCAGTTCCATCTCAACCATTTCACGTGAAGAGAGCCAACTTGTACGAAAGGTACGTCTAAGTTTATTATTATACTCGTGTTCAACACACTCACTCCTCGCTCACTGCGCTTTGTTTGGGCAAACAGTGAAAAATATAAATGAGAAATGGAACTTTGAGCAAAATTAAGTAGTAGAAGAGAAGTAAGTAAACTATATCAGTATTATTTTTTTGTTTGACAATATTTCCTCCTCCTTGCCTCAATTCTGACATTCCATTATAAACGAGCATTGTTCGGAGTCGTCTACTAAGTTAGAACTGCTCTACTTATATAGTCCTTTGTCCTTGTGGTTTCCCGCAGGTAATAGGTATAAGTGAAACAAACACTTGTATGCATACATTTGTATGTACAGTTGCTCCATATAACTTTTTCATGTAATTCTGGAAAAAAGCTTGTCATACGAAAGGAAGGGAGAGCTGAAACAAACCGAAAAATTACTTCCTAGTCTCCTCATTTCTTTCGAAAATTGCCTTTTAGTTTGTAACTTACCCTGGTTGGGGAAAAAGTTTCCCTTTGTATACTTTTATGCTTTCACATGCACGAATAGGCAGTGGGCAGCTCAGGATAAACTACGCGGGCGAGGGTAAGGTAAGGAATAAGGTTCGGGGAGTGAGCAGAATATTATAGCAATTGATACTATTATTATTCGCGGCAACAGGTACATAAAAATCAATTAGGGTTCTATCAGAAGTACGCAGGCAGGCATATCCAGATATTAGATATTATGGTTTGCTCGGAATCAGTCATCGATTCATCCCCCTTTATTATTCACTTTGTACTACTTTCTCATATTATGGCATCTCATTCCGCTTACTCTCTCGATTAAGTATTCCGCCTATATTCAGCCATTCAGAGTACATTCTACACGTGTTCTTGTGTCCATATACTACGGCAAAAGCTGTATGATGAGAGTAGCGCTGTGTTACATGTGCTTCAGATGTATGCATATTATTACATTACATGCAATGTTCGAACGAACTATACACATGTGTGCCTAGTGCCTATATAAATCGGAATATATCTTGAGTGGAAGTGAAAGCTGTATCTTGTCGATTCGAAGTCGAAGTGAATTGTCGATTCTTTTATACCGAATTCAGTTTAGCGGACGCAAGAACCACAAAAAGTATAATAATAACATATGTGAGTAAAACCAACATGTTCGCTGTGCATTGTATCTAATAAATTTATTTTTGTACTAGATTTGAAGACGGAACGATCCCATTCCTTTCAATACTTGCAATAAGGGAAGGACTTAATACACTCACGAGATTGTGCGGCTCTTTCGATGTCATAAGAGAAAGGACTTTTCGCCTCGCGCAGTAAGCGAAGTTAATGTTTTCAAATGCTACTTAGATCTTCGATAAATGCCCCCTCCACCACGTATGTGCAGGGTCATTTATCAATATTTAAATGATCGATTTTTAATGCTCTTTTCTGACTGCTTTCACCAGGTACTTTTACAAGAACTTATCTGACATGTGTTATGGGAATGGGCGGCGGGTGGCGAAAATTTATTCCGATACGAAGTACACCTCTCCAAAAACTCAGGGACCTGTCATAACATTTAATCTTCTACGGGACGATGGGAGCATCATCGGATATTCTGAGGTATTTAATGTCAACAATGCAATGGGCAATGGCGTTGAAACAAGCATGCTAGAATGATCTTGATCTCATTACGCTAAGTAGATCCATTATCGCATCGTTGGCTCTCTTCTCTCTCCCCAACATTAACTCTATAACCAGCTGTCTCATTTGCTCGGAGAATGTGCTGCAAGTCATTGGCAACTCATCTAGTATGATGTTCAGCGGAAACGACATAATCTTCTCTTCATGTTTTAACGAATAGGCAGAGTATAATTGAAATTACCTATTTTCCTCTGAACTTTCAAAAGTACTTCCATTATGGTTGTTAGTAAATGGACAAAACTGGCTTCCCTCCCAATACGTAGAGCATTTGCAATTGGAAGTGGGGAGAAAGAGCTCCGACTTGGATTATAAAATGACCGAGAGTGGCTCAAATGGATGAAAAAGTGTGAGTACTTACTTTTCACATAATCTCGAGGCAGACGTATGTGTTTGCCTGTGTATCATGTGGATGTATGTAAGTATTTATGCGTGTCTTGTGTACTCACACATATGAAATAGCCCCAAGAGCAAGAGATTTTCTTTCTATCTTATCCTTATTTCGTTTTTCCTGGTTTTTAAGCGGAAAGCAGGTTGCGAAAATGCGTTCAATCTAATGGGAAATAGGGGAAATGGCTAATGTGAAACACTTTAAGATATTTCACCATTTTCCTCTCCCATTTTTACTTTCAATGAAGATTTTCTTCAACATTCTTGAACCTTCTTTTGCCGACTTCTATTTTGATTGCATTGCTTCTTGTAGCCCTCATATAAAAAGTTGGCTTTCTTTTGGATAAGTTGCTTGTATTTCTTGTATATGTTTTCAAAAAGAAATCGTTGACTTTTTCAGTTCGTAGTGGAGTCGTAGAAAAAGACTAGAAAAAAATCGACTATAGTATTTCATATTAGTATTGCTTGGCAAACAGACACAAACTTTTCTCAGTCAAGGATCCACACACTGTTGGCAACACTGGCTCACTCACTTCGACAATATACGATTCTATGGTTTAGCACTGCTCGTTTTTCCACCCATGAAAAGGATGAAAGAGCACATGAGGTTTTTGTAGGGGTGATAGAAAGAAATAAGATAAAAAGGCAAATACACGATCAGAGAGAAAGTTGTGCTGTGTTCGCCAATGGTTTACCTGAGCTAACAGAATATAAGTCCTGCTCAGCAGACGACCAAGGAGAAAGCAAGGAAGAGTGAAGTGAAGAGGAAGCATTATAATTTAAGCAAACAAGGACTCTCAGCAATGGAACAAATAAGCATGAAAGCACGTATAAAAGCAACTAACCATCGAGTTCTCTTCTTCTCTATACATGCATTTATTGAAAAGTTGTATTTTCTCGAGACACAGATGAATCGATATAATGTGCATATGTATGATTCTTCAAACGATCATTGCTAAAGCTCTTACAAGATCAGACAAAAATGTTTTCCAGCTCTACTATCCAACCTGTCAGCTACTGTGTGAGTAAAGTGCACACATTACGAGTATTTGTAGATAAGCTGAGTGCGAACAACTCTTGGTCGCTGTGCTATTCTCCGTTTTCTGGAATAGGCAAATAGTATAGGTATATTACGTCTTTCGCTTCACTGTGCAATATTTATTCATACGAATTCATTAGATGAGAAAACTATATGTGGAAGAGGCGGACACATTATATTGTGTGTGCACATGTACAAAACGAATGTGTCTAGTACAACGCACTTGTCAGAATCCACTTTTCATGCATTTGTATCTTTTTCAATATGTCACCACTTTTCCATCCATCCATCGATTCACCTCTGCTTTTGAAGTGGTCAAAAGGAGCTTGGTGGGACCAGATGTTTTCGTTCCTGACCCAAAAAGGAACCTTGAAGTAGTGGAGAAAAAAATGTTGCTGAGCTCTTAACAGGATGTGAAACACGGCTTAGCTTTCCAAACTACAAACAGGCGAAGGAACATCGAAGTTGATGTATTCAAAGTTTGGCTAAACAGCCGGAATAAGGGAACCCAATAATTTTGTGCCCTTTTTCCTCAAGTATTTCCGAAGTCGTACATATATGTATGCTGATCCTTTCTTTCCGCCTAAAAGTGAAAAGTGCAGTATGGCTATAATGTGAAATGTGTTTAGCTTTAGGCATGTCGCGTGTGTATGTATGTGTAAATATGGGAAGGAGCTGAATATAGAATGCAATTTATGCATATCCTCCTCCTTTGGTCTCTTCCCCGACTATTTTTGTTGCCTTTCCCTTTTCGATTTGTCTATTTTGCTAATGCATCTGACTTGACTGTTGGTACACACAATATTTACATTGCCTTTTATCGCGTATAGAATTTCTGTTATTCCACAAAAACATGGTCTGTCTCCAAGTCAAGTGCTTCTTGAGCTCCTCTTCGACGTGGTCGTTGCCTCCCTTGTACACGGAGAGCAACAGCAGTTGACTTGACAAGAAGCATTTTTGGTAGGAGATACTTGTTGGGTGGCGGACTTCACTCATATTATCCTCATTTGCTCATGGATTCGCAACAACTTGTCACTCTGCTCTATCTTCTCTCTAAACCTCATGCACTAATAATTCCAAATAAAGAATATCTACGTAAATCTTGTTTCTTGGCGAATAAGGCAAACTCCAACTAGTTTTACAGAGCGTGAAAAGAGTGAAGGGAATAAATTGGGCAAAATAAATATCCATCCGTGGAGCGGAATTTTCTCGGGAGGAGTGGAGTGAGAGATGAGACAAATTTACAAGCATGGGAACAGGCATTACCACCAACACTTTTGCGTGAGAATGATGGACGCAAAAAAGGAGCGATGTAAACTTTATATAGCGTCTTATGTATATTGTGAGAAATATTTATTAACTCACGACATAATGACGCACTTGTAACGGAATGAAGGCCGTAAACACTTTCTCTTTGCTTGAAGTGCTGTTATATAACGAAGAAAATAATCTGTTGATGACATTTGCCTCGCTACAGTATATGCGCAACTGATTCTTATGTTTGAACATTAATTTATGTTGTTGCTTTTCCATGCTCCCTGCTAAGTAGGGATACCGAGTCCGAATTGTTGATGCACTCCTTCAACCATATATAATTATGATTATTATGGTCAAATACATGTATCCCCATAATTTGTAAACTATAGGAAGAGGGCACATGTGAGTGGCATAATTCTTCCAAAAAGTTCAAATTTTGTACTGCCGAGTGCTGAGAGTTTAGCTGCAGTAATTGCTGGGCTTAATTTTAATAGTTTTTTAGATAGATTTAATAGATTTTTAATAGTTAAAATTTTGACTCGTATATGTCTCATTATTGTTCACGGATGTGTTGTTCTAAGTCGAATTCAGCATAATTTATGGGATACGAAATTCCAGAAAAAATATAATAATCCATATAAAATGAGGAGTGGATGATTAGATCATTTGTGAATATGTATTGTATATATTTGCTATGTACATTACGCTGAATGCTTCTGTTGAGCTTCGAATAGAGTTGAAGTGAAAAATTGGAGCATCAGCACTTTCGTAACATACAGTATGTGTTAGAAATGATGTACTTACATATATGCGCTGAAGCTTATGACTTTTTGAAAATCTTTGCAATTTGTATCGACTTTTAAAAGTTGTGAAAAGTCACTGGAAGCATTACTCAATGCTTTACAAGAATGTTCACAGGCAAATGGGCTGCCTCATGCTCCACCTCATCTTGTTACTCGAGTTCAGAAAAAAGTTGTTCAACGTGTATATGCTCGCACTCACGTTTATGTGGATATCTTTTTAGCTCATTGCACAAAGTAGTTCGCCAGTTTCCGAGAAAATTTCTTGCATCTGCTTTGTAAAACGGCTAGGGGGATCAACAAATCCCAAATGAAGGTTTTAGCACAAAGCAGCAAGGAAAGGGGGAGAGAGAAAAAGGAACATTTATAATAGCATCTTGGTATCTCTCAAGGCACTTCATAAACAAGAAGAAATGATAAACTAGTCACTAGTTGAGTTCTCTCCAGGAGAAAGAAAAATATGCATAAAGAGAATTTGACTCGAGTTGAGCAGCTTCTTACTTTTGTCTTGTCTCTTACTTCACTTTATACTCTAAGCTACTAACCCCAAGGAACACCATATGTATGACTCGTTGCTGCTTGCTAATACGTACGTTATGTATGTACCTAAGTGCGCATTCAAAATTTGGTTCATTTGAGGGCAAGTTATTTCCTTTCCTCTCCTTCCCTGCTCGGTTTAACAAAAAGTAATGCATCTTGAGCTGGTGAAATAGACAAGTTTTCTCCTAATTTTATGTTTCAAAAATAGAAAATCTAGATATTATGTGTATCTGTGGACGCTTCCATGGTGGACGCTGTGTATTCCGCCCGCTAATATGGATCATGTCCTTCTTTTTGAGCATTCTAGGTATATATATACATATGTAGCTTGTTCCGTACAAGTTTGCCCTTCATTTGATGATAATGGTGATATACACAGGCAAGGGAGTTTCCTACTCGTATCAACCAAGGTATCTTTATAAAAGATATGTTACATGAGGCAGTTTCCCCTCAAGTGTTTCACTTGCCAGGAAAGACAATTATTTTACTTTGAGACGACAGGTAGACCAATTATTTTAATGGGATTGTAATGTACCACCAAAGCAGAACTAGTCCTGGTCCTACTGTGTGTAGCTGTAGCACCATCGCAGTGGAGTATAGGATACCCCGACGGAAGAGAAGTTGTAAAGTTTTTTTTGTAGATTCTCGAGTGTACATTTTCACTCATATACTGCCTACTATAATCATAGTCGCATGGTGTTTTAATGGTGAACATGAAATTATGCTCCAAAATCATGTATTGTATGAACGAACAAATAGTAGTCGGTATATAGGTGGTTATGTACCTACTTTTTCTTCCCTTTTCCTGCTGTAGCTATATAAATAACCAGACCACTGTATTATCAAAGGGGAAATACGACTTGTTACAGAATGATGGTCTTCTCCGTTCTGGTCTTCACAGCGGTAGTGGCTCGTTCACCGATGCCCCTTTATACTTGACGACATATCCATTCACAACAGCGCACTATACAATAATACTGCAACGAGCTCGGAAAACGTGTACATACGTTTCATATAGTTTATTATTATTTGCGCACCTAATAAATACTGTCCAATCTTTTACTCTCCACTCTATAGTTAAATATATCTTTAATACATGGCCATGTGTGTATATAGATAGCTGGTGCAGGGGGAAAGTGCGAAAGCAGTGACAGGCAAGGGATGACCGAAAACCAAAAAGAGCAAGTTCCGTCCCTTATAATCACGCTTGACAGCGTCGTGGTTTTATTTTCTCTTTTACTTTCTATTCCCTTACCAAACAACTATAGTTGTGCATTGGTAAATGGGCAAGAAAGGAAGTCCTCGCACTATCCCATATATTTGTTCAATAGGGAAAGTTACATTAGAGCTATACTGCTGCCAACAAAGCACGGAAGTACAAACAAGGTTATATGTATACTCTCTAGTTGTGTACCCAACTCTGAACTCTTGTTCAACAAGAACATTAAGTTCCTAAATAATGGCCACTTCTAAGGGATTTCCGAGCTTTGCTTTTTTCCTTCACCGTCTGTGCAACAAAAAAGGTTTCGTTTTGCATCACTTGAAAAAAGAGCAATGAATATCAATGTGAACCTTTTTATGTTTCCTTTCATCGACAGAGAGAGGAGAGAGAAAGAGTACTTTTTCTCCTGTGCTTGGAAAATCTGTGTTAGTCAAAGCCAACAAGTTACAAACTACTATTCGATCTAGTTTTACTTGCGTAGCTTACGAGGTAGCCATTAGCTCACTTAGCTCTGTTTTGTTCGTGTTTATTCTTAACAACAGTCGATCATAATATGGATCAGTCCTATGGTTGACGTTGCCCATCCTGTACTGTTGTCGAGTCACACTTTTTCATTAATTCTTCGCGAGCAGTTTTGATTTAACTCTGCAGGTTTTTAAAGTCTGAATGAATCTCTATCAAACAATGCTACATAATTGGAAAGATAGTAAAGTCTCCCATGTCTTACTTGTCAAGATCAAGGGACTCCCGATGAGGGCGGGCTAGAAAGTCAGCATCTCAAGTTCAACGACGATCAATCTGTCCTTGGTGGCATACCGTACGTAAAAATGTGAAAACAGTCTGATTCCTCATATGCCGATGTTATATGTCCTTGTAATAAGTTTTCAACTTTTATAAATGGCTGATCATATGCACATTTGTGTGCTTATACATCTTCACTATCTTCAGTAGACTCTTTGTTGTTGGATTAAAACGGGACGATGTTCTCTAAATTGCCATAAATATGAAAGGCTTCCGGAACCTTGACGTTTCGCCTCTTTTCTACATATCAGCTTATCGTTAGTTTGGCCCCATTCAGCTTTCAGAATTGTACACAGTATACTGTAGTTGTCATCAACATCAGTACCCCAATATTGGCACGGCTTCATGTTGCGCTCATATATTCTAGACAATGTAATAATGCTAATATACTGATTTATCATAACGTGTGACAAAATAGCATATCTGGGGAGAATGTACAGGTTTGTAGTGCAGAAACTGTCCTATAAAATCCCCGTATAAAGTTATCCTGTCTCCTGTGTACGTGTTCTTTTATAACCTGTAAGTGCGCCTGCTGAAATTTAGACTAAACAGGAAAGCAACGCTAGAACTGGAAAAGGACTACTTTCACTACTTGTCGTCCTTTTACCTCCACCGTCGCATCACAGCCACTCTTTCTTTACTGTCCAGATTTTCGCAGTTAACGATCTAAACAAAATGACACTGATGGATGGATTTATTCTGGCCATCAAAACATTATGGTTGCGCCCATACCATTATGCTCTGTATATAGGAAACCGGTAGTCGTTCACCACCGGCATGGTGCCTTGTAATATTTTATTTTTATATGTACAATGTGTCTCTGTACACCATTCCTACTTCCTAATGACAGCAATTCCTTCTTCTCGCAAGTGGGGCAAAATGTCTTCGTCGAAATGGTAAAGATGTTAGTAGGAACAAAAGCAATTTTATATATAATAATCTGTTGTCACTCATTTCTCCCTTATATATATGCTCATACAATCATTGCGGTGAGAGCGTTGATGTGTCTATTTCGCCATAATATTCTCTCTCTCTCGCTACCTCTTTCCCCTCATCTAGCCAAGCCGTTTCTCATGGTCTCTCTATGCCTGTCTTCTGGTCTGGTGGTCTGGAATCCTGTTCCATCTGGCTTGCTGTTTACTCTCACTTGCTCTCCATAAATGTAGTTTTTACTTTCAATGCCAAAACGATGCTCTGAATTAAAGGGAGTCGGTGTTCTGATACATGAAATGTGTGTTGTGTGAGAGAGAGAGTGTGTGTACCATTGGTATTTTCTTGGTCTCACCAAGAATCATATATTCAGAGCAAATAGGTAGGAAAAGAAATGAGGTAGGTAGGTCTGTTTGCTCTCTAGTGCCATCCTGTTGTGGTGGTGTGGGTAGTATAAAAAAGAGGCTAGTCAACTTATGCTTCGTACGGAATCAAATGATATATGGGGTTGCATTTAGTTTTCCCATAAAATTTTACGGCCACTTGCACATCCTCCTTTGGAGAAATGGGGTTGGATGTGGAGGAAAAATTGTGCACGGTTCTCATAGGCCCAGAGAGTCTTGGCTTTTTTTCTTTATTTTAATAATACTATTTTATGTAAGTATATAAGTACGTAGAATGTTTATGATGTAGTTTTGTGAGAGGAGAGAAATAGAAAAATGATTCGGTCAGCTAGTTTTTATGTCTTCGGATATTTATGACTTACTTTTTTCTCCAGGTAGAGAATATGATAATAGGAGTTTGTTTATATTGCATTTGAATTCAAACCAAGTTTAAGTTTCTCCCCGAGTATACATATATCGGAATTTGGTTTAGTCGGAATTTTTTATGTATTGAAGCTCATCGTAATCGCTTGCCTACCGCGCGAGATTTCCATTGGAAATTCAGTTATGTGCTTGGATGTTTATGCACATTCAAACTATATACATGAAATGTTTGTTTTCTACTATTTTTGAATTGGAAAGATGGAGCAGATTGCATACCTTCATGATGTACACCTACGATATGGCTGCTTCTGTAATCCCGGAGCGTGTAGGCGCCACTTAAATCTGGATGCGGATGAAGTTATCAAGCAATACGAAGTAAGTATATTCTACTATAGTTCATTCTGTAGCCCTGACGTGTTCAATACAAATGTTTAAAAATTGAGTAATGCAATGACTCTTGGGAATTTCAACGCTTGCTAAATGTGTGAGTCGAAAACGGAAAGTAGTTTTTGTGAAATTTTCGTAATTTTATCTATTTTTTGTACTGGTAAGGCTGGCCATGTCTGTGGCGACCTGAATGATTTGATCGATGGACGGCCTACAGGGGCAATCCGAGTGTCCATCGGCTACATGACAAGTATAGAGAACTTGGATTTTCTCCTCCGTCTCATCTACCGCTGTTGGATTCAACCTGAAGTATGCCATTCATTTCCATGTTGCTTGTACAATTATCCGTCGTAGCATCGTTTTAGTTCTGTCGTGTCATGTTATCATTTTTTTTGGACGATGAGAGTCAGATTGAGATGTGGTGGGACTGGGAGAAAGGAGAAATGCTGAAATTGATTGCATGCTACCGTGACTCGAACCACGATCCAATGTATATATTTTTATGCGCAACTAAGTTACAATCTCATCAGTCTCCCTCCTACACCCATGATGAATTACTATTTTGAAACATTTACCAAAATCTCACGCTCGCCTTACTCCCTTTCCCCCGTCACACTCGTGCTCTCGTAGTGTGTAGCACAGTATCAAGTGTGTAGAAGGTACTGCGACTTTCACGGAAATTAACTCTTTCGCTGTGTTAACTTAATTATCTCACACAGAACTTTAGAGAACGAAACGAAAATTTCCCGGCATCTCGACCAGACATCCTGTCAGTGGAATCAACAGTTGGAAGAAATTCATTCAAGGAAAGGAAACTTCTCCGGATATTTGTCTACCCGATCAAGTCCTGTGCGCCATTCGAGGTAGATACGCTTTCACATACGATACGCACTTATATCTCCGATTCTTATATTTGAATATATCATGCAGAAGGATCGTATGCATAGTTTCAGTGCTCAATGTTGATACTGTAATGCTCACTCACACTATCGCATTTCTCGTCCATGTTAAGAATCATGTTTGCTGGCAATCGAAACATTTTCTAGGGAAATGTGATTTGAATCTTTGGAATTCCCTAGATGTTGCCATCAAGTCTGACAATATTGTGTACCTTCTAGCGAAACAGAAGCTTAAGTTATGGATTTTTGTGTGTTGTGTAACCCTCACACACTTCAGAGTGCTCAGGGCGGAGATGTAACACTTACTATTTATCTTTGTGCACAAGTGTTACAACGTACACATATATGTAGATATATATGCATAGCCTTAGTTTATAGACAGTAGTAATAGCATTTCATTTAAATTATTCATGTCTATACAGAATTAAATTACAAAGGCTTAGGATCTCGCGTCCACATTCTCGCTGATTCCTCGAGAAAATGTGGAACTCCATTTGGTGAAATGAACATACGTCGAGTCTCAGTCAGATTTTGTAAAATATATGCATGCACGAATGAGCTAAATACGTTTATTATTGTAGACTGTATATTAAATTTATTAGTGTTGGCTACGTCAGCATTTGCCAAGAGGACACTTTCGTGCTCCCCATAACATGTTGCTGATGTCAAAAATGATAGGGAAAGACAGTAAACTGTTGTAATGAATTTCCTCCATCAGCATCACGTCTGGTAATTAACTGAGCTAACTGCGTGATTAGTAGTTTTGAGAGCGACACCATTTCGGATTTATTGCTCAACTTGAGGAGATCTACTGCTGTTACGCTGATGATTGGTGGTGCTGTTTTGGTAATATTAAGTGTGCACCCTCTACTCACTCTCACTCTCTTGACTAGCGTGGTGCTTAGTGCTCTCACGCGGTTGATACCTGTGGAGACCGATATAGGAAGAGAGCACGTCTAAATCAACCTCCACCTAGAGTAAAACGCATTTATCCACAAAGGATCGACTTACCCTTTTCTATTTTCATTCTAGGTTCCGAAGACTTGGGCGATTGGACCGCGGGGCCTGTTGTACGACAGGGAATGGCTGATCGTGAATGCAGCAGGCGTACCATTGACTCAAAAAAGAGAGCCGAGATTGTGTCAGCTCAAACCTAAGATTGATATTTCCAACAGAAAATTGGTTCTCTCTATCGAAGGTAATCACTTTCCTTGCTTTCACTCCTACCCACTACTACCACTTTGCCCGAATCCGAATAGAAATGGGCAGATGTGTATATACCTCATCTATATACATGAGAGTGGAGAAAGAACTTTCTCCAAAATCCAATGTGTATAAGCTTTCCATGTAGCGCCTCAACATTATCAACTTAATCCAATAGCGGCGTATTCCACAAGTATCGCTTTTGTCTTCTGAGCAGCATTACACACACACAAAAACGGGAGGGTAATGCGGCACATTGTACATAATGTGCGAGTATTTTTAAGGAAAAAGGTAAGAGAGTTTTAGGATGGATGGATGGATGCTGTTGCTTCTTGCACTTACCCCAGTTCGTTTACAACTACATCCCAACTTTCTCTCATTGGCTCTCTCCTTCGTTGGTAGTTGGGTCGTGTGGCATAGAGTTATTATTATGTTTTGTTATGTGGCAAAACTACTCAGCCAAAACAGAAACTGAGAAAGAGAGAGAGAAAAAAGTCAAAAGAGCAATTTAAACAATGTACGCACCAAAAAGCACACTTTAGCTCGAACTGAACCACAACCACCGCCAGCTTCAGAACTACTTTGGTATGTCTGTATACTGTAAATGCATTGTAAGTTGCATGCAGTACAAAAAATCCCAATAATACCACTACTCATTCAAGTCAAGAAGACCCTTTAGCGGGGATACCTATAGTGTGTAGTGTACACACAACACGCTTCATGTGGGTTAAGGAGTGCCACGATGTTTTCCTTGTTTTACCCTCTGAAAATATCATTTGGGTGAGAGAGTTGTACAGAGTAAAATGTGACGTGCGGTACACGTACACAAAATGGAAGAAAAACAATAAATAATAAAGAGATGATGAAGTAGCTCAAGTAAAGCTTCATCATGAAATACTTGAGAAAAGTAAGCAAGAAGGAGGGAAAGGGAAATGTTGAGATGTGCACCTACAGTCTCACTCGTGAGAAAATGATTACTTCATTGCTTTTTAATATTGCTCGTAGACTCTTATCCGTTTAATCATATGATGTGCTCTGGTCTGGTGTGAGGTAAAATAAATCAACGATTTTCTTCTATACGCAATTCAATTTTCTGCAACAGTAAGACTACGAACTAGTAAATGGATTATTGTTTGATGCTATACTCTATCGTGGAAAACTGATTTACGGTTATAATGATTTCACAAGCTGCCAACCGTATGGAACCATTCATTCCCTTCTAAATATTTTAGAAAATGTAGGTACAAAAACAGGCCACGTAACATCGCTGGATAGACCCAATCTAAAACAAACCCGAGAAAAAGTAGAAATTTCCACTGAGACCAAGGATATCTCTGGTGTCATAATTCTCAGAGTTCTTTTGTGCTCTTTTTACTTCATTAAACAGAAAGTGAATGTTCGTTCAAAAGTGGGTGTTTTAAAAGAATATTAAACTTAACTCCCACTTTTGCGGATCTTGTATCCATAATTATAAATAAAATATCCATTCTGTGTCGCACTTCATTCATCTACGTTTCAGCTTGTGTCATGACTTTGTTCTTTGTTACTTTCGTAATAGGTTTTCCTGATGTGAGCATTCCTTTGGAGATCAGTCAGCTTCAACGCGCACATAATACCCTGAAAGCGGAACTTTGTACATCAAAGGTAAAGGCAGAAACCGGAATGAAATTCATAGCCACTATTTTGAGCACAATAGCTTGTTGTTCGCGTCTAGTGTTGAGTGTGCTAATGCATTTACTTATTTAATTCAGCTTAACTAAGCTAACTTCATACACGCTGTCTGACTTGTCTGAAAGCATAATATATACGAGTAGTATGATGACGATGAAGTGTTTGCTCCGCATATGTATGCGATCCATTCTGAAACTCGTCCCATTTTGTTACTCAACTTAACATTTAGTCTCATACAC
This sequence comes from Heteromurus nitidus, assembly GCA_034687055.1. Lineage (NCBI taxonomy): Eukaryota > Metazoa > Arthropoda > Collembola > Entomobryomorpha > Entomobryidae > Heteromurus > Heteromurus nitidus. The sequence continues at coordinate 20,972 of JAQFZW010001106.1, forward strand.
GGATGTACATTTCAGTGACTCATGGATTCCTTTAAGCACATAAGACGCTGTGAATGTGATCAGTGTAGCAATAGACGTCTAGTCATCTCATCTTGCCAATTTGCCATTCGACCTGGTTTTTACCAACTATATAACGTTTTTCTGCAGGCCTGTCTCATGTTTAATATGCGGGCATATTAGGAGGAACACCTTTGAAGGAAGCAGGTATATTGTAGAGGAATGATTATTTTGGAATCCGAATTATTTGCAATGCCACGCAGTTTTTGCGGTTACCATTAATAGGGTAGTGGGCTCATTTTCAGAATGGTTGTGGTGATAATGAGCGTAGTGAGTGAAAAATAAGGGCAATATGATACGATAACAAATGATGAGTTGGCAACACATCCCTGAGCCATTCTCTTCTGGAATTGGTACGTTAGACAGGCTAGGATTTAGGACGAAGCATATACCGTATAAAGCATTATCCCTGCCCATATTTTCCATTCATTTGTTCATGCCTCCATTCATGTTCAAGCTTTCTCTGCTGGCATTTCCATTACTTTAAATGACAATTAGACTATAACTGCACCATTAGCATTGCTGCAACTCAGCAAATCTAATTCTAGCCTGCGTGCCACTGGACTTTAAAATTGGTGTCTTATTTGTATGTAATGCTGTGCCGTGCAGCCTGCTGAAGCAGTTCTGTGGTAGACAATTTGGATGAAAGGGCTGTTGGAAATCTCTAATTTCTTGACATTGACTGACATTAACTCGCTCCTGCTGGTTAATTGTTATTCTAGACGAGTTGTAGGTCTACAAAATTTTCTTTTTCTCTTTTTCCTTTTGCAGGTATGCGGGGATACAGTGATGGGGTTGGACTGCGGGCCAGAAGTAAACAATTGGTTGTCAGAAGTGATGGGTCGGTCAGGACTCAAATTGATCAGGATGTCTCCAGACCACGAAAGAAAACCAAGTTAGTCGACAACAGTATAGTTCTTAAGTGCATGTATTTTAATTTCAAGTCTTTGTTAGCACACTGCTGCGCACTATACTTTCTGAAGGTACAGAGAGCCATGTCGCGTGATTATTACGCTCAAAATGAAAAGAGTCGGAGCGAGATTGTGTGTGCTATATACACACACACAAACAAAAGTGGGGATATTGCTAAGTTAATTTTAGTGAGTTCGCTCACTAAGGCTCAAATGATCCTCGACGCACGCTGTTAGAAAGAGCAGTTTTTACCTGTTGTTCTAACGAAAGCATTGTGTGAGGAGTAACTAAGCTGGAGCGGCTGAGGGAAATTTCTTATCTGAAAATTGAGAATTAGAGCCTGTATGACTGAGAGGCTTTTTTGAAAGGCTTGTTGCTTTTGAAAAGCTGGCTCAAATGTCTCTGGCGTTTTGAAGAGCACGTTCTTCGTCCTCCTCTCATATATCCCTCCCTAGGTTCAATTTATGAAACATTTAAGTAACAAGGTATTTTCGTTTCATCAATTATATGGACTCATCACGAAAGATTCTTGGAAGGCTGAAAAGACTGAATATCCGTTTCAATCCTACTTTCACCACACACGCTTCGCCGTGATACGTAGGGCGTGTATGTTTCCGGGCATAAAAGTGAAGTAATGCCGTAAAGTAGCACCAGCTCCGTTATAAATGATGGGAGAGGGAGAGAGCTCTGGTGATTCCTTCCTGTTTGAACTAACTACAATAGTAAGCCAGAATCCCCCAGGGAGGCTCAACTAAACTGAAACGGAAGCCTGTCAAGGGATATATATGCATAACTGAGGCGAAGGCATAGAGGCAATACCCGTCATGAGTCTAACCAAGTAAAGTGAAAGCAAGTGAAAGTCTTGTTTTTACCGCAACAACCAAGCAAGAATAAAACCTCTAAAGCCTTATGCCATCAGTGTGCCTTCAAAGGACAAAAAAAGCTTGAAGCAATCGATGCACACGTATGTCTGTGCCTGGGCGAACGAACGAAAAGCGAATGAAGCTGATCAAACTTAGTACTTTAGTGAGTTGATGTTGATACACTCAGCGAACCATCTATACAATACAAATAGAAAAACTTGTTCTCCCCATTTCTTCGGAGCTTTTACTTTTTAGTAAACGAAGCACAAAGCTCAAGTAACAGTAGCCGCGCGAACCGACCGACCACATTGTGCCAAAACATATGCATAAACTTTTAGAATTTATGTGTATGGGCATCTATCTAGATTACTGGAGGAAAAGGGAAGACACACGACGACTCACATTTACACGAGTTGTGCTTCCGCTGTACGTGGCGTTGTTGAAGAAGAAATACGAGCCAAAGTCCATCCAATTCAATCTTCAATCCTTTCCTTCTCCCTTTTATTTTGCACACTAATACACAAATACCACACATTGCTTTTTTGTATCTGTGTACAAATATACTCCACAGTTGCATCGTGTTGTTGTGTCTACTTTATTTGCTTCCAGAACAAGTCCGTATATATATTGCAGCGGAGAGTAACCAACCGAATACCACCACCATCACCTATTTGTATGACATGTCAGAGTCGGCAGTTGATGAAAGTGCCAGAATATCCTTTTCAACATCATATATTATACATGTACATTTATGTATGTCTGCAGATCCTTCCGTTTTTTTGGGGGGAATGTAGTGAAAACATATTCTCGAGAAAGCTTTATCCCCAAATATTTGGGAGAATATGGTTTTACGCTAGTAGCGGTATGGTGATTTTGCGGTGGTCTTTCAATAAAATGTACACTGTGTGTAGCCACATCTCTCCTCTCCCTCTTGCTTCACTCTTGATAGATATAAATGGTTGTTCTGCTGTAGTACTTTTCATTTTGATTTGTTCCCAACACATGCTTTTATGTTCGATTTCAAACCCTTCAGGGTGACTGATGAAGGAACGTATTTTTGTCTCACAAATCTCAATTTTCTTCAGAATACTCCAGGTGTAAGTCAGTTTCATATTGACAGTAAGGGACATTTTAATGGGATTTATTTTTCGAAACTATTACCTCGAAAATAATAATGTATATGAAATTGAACCGTTAAGCAACTTCATAATATATTTGCTCATACATCAGTGTGGTATGTATGTATATTTATTATTCCCCCTACTTGATCCCAAAATTGTGCCACAAAAGAAAGGTAAGATGTGGATAGTGAATTTGCGTAGGAGTGAAAAGATAAATCCTTGAAAGATTGTATTTGTTTCATGAGAAAGCAAACGTAACGTCGTCGTGCAAAGCTATAATAATAATACATGATACGAGTCACAAGATATTTTATTGCTGGTGTACAAACTACAAACACTCCTTGAAATTTTCTGTTGTGATCTCAAACGTCATCATGATATCGTTGAAACCTGGAATCTTATCGCAGATATTTGCAGAACGAAGAATGAATACAATCTGAGAATGAAGGAGTGCACAGTATGCTAAGGGTAACGTATCTTTAATGCATTGATTCTTACTCCGATCAAATTGGTATGTCCATATCTCCTTTCTTATGTAACTCACCCGGCAGACATTAGTTATATTCGCGTTGTTTCTTCCTCTTCTTGATTCTATCAAGTGCTGAAGGTTTCGTGGTGTGTTCCGTTGAGTCACATTTTTTTGTATATCATGATTCTCGACCTGCTTCACAGCGTATCCGGTCATATGTTTGTGCTGGCTAAAAATGCAATATAATGTCGGGCTCAATGCTCCCCTCTTCTCAATACACTGTTCTCATTTCCGTTTTTTGTCCAAGTTACGATGTCACTAAAATGGAAGGGAAATGCTCACAAGATTTCTTGTCGCTTGTGTCTCCTCGAGGTTCCATCAGGAAAATGTGATATTGAGAGCAACAAGAAAAAGCACCAGCTCAATTTGGAATTTGGATTTGGTTTGAGGACGAAGATTGTGGATTGATATGTTGTTGGGGAACACACCATATGTTTCGAGAGTCTTCTATTATATGCCGACGTACTGAAATGTCATCTTCTTTCAAAATACGTTGTGTCCATGTCCAGTCTGATAAGAAAGAAGCGAACGTCTTCAACAGAAAGTGCACACATACACAAACGTACGAGCTATATGTATACGCTTCGTCTGCTTATTTATATGTATGTATTTATGTGCGTTGCATTGATGTCATTCTTTTTGTTCTGTGAGCGAACAATCGCTTTCCAAAATAGGATTTTGTCTTTTTTCTCCTTTCCCTCGTCCTTTCTCCTCCTCCCAGCTCGTTCCATCCAAAATAATGTCATTTCAGATAGAAATGCTTCAGTAATGACATTTTGAAACGCTTCAATATTCATTCATCATTGAACCTTTATATCAAAACAGTTCCGTATTGTATATTGTGTACAATGTATTATCTCCTTTGTTCACAATACAAGGTTGAGATACTACTTTGTCCAACATATGTATCACATATAGGCGTAATGGGTTACTTAACCTATCTCTTTCCTGCTTTTTCTACTTGGTCTACAATAGTTTTTACCATCGTTGCGGAATTTTGTTTTGATTGGTTTTCCGTGGAAGAGAAGTACAACTCTCCACCCCTAGATTTTATTTCCACTCACACGAAAATTAGATCAGCGTCGAGTCAGGAAGGAACTGTGTGTCCTTTGATTTTGATGCATCACCTTGTTGATCATTCTGGTTTTCTGTAAAGGTTATGATTACCTGCTAATCCATGGTTGTAACAATTACATTGGCAGTCCCTAATTTGTCCCCATACAAACATTTATACGTAATCTGGGTTCCCTTAGCGTGCAGATACAACGGCATCCAAACGAAGAAGTTTCTATGCTTCATAAACTCCAACTCCAAACACATCTTCATAAATCATTTTCCAAATTATGCAATGCGGCAAATGTGCTGGTATACCATTTTTCCATTCCTAGGCGCTAGGCCACTCTCCTCAAATACACTTCACTTGAATGTTTGTATATGTGTGTGTATGCATTGGGTAATAGTTTATACTTATTTTTAAAATATTGTGTCATGCACGCAAACCCCTTTTCTACTTTTAATTTTAGTTGCTGGCAGTGAGTGAAGAAGTTACAGGAGAATTCATGAATTTCGGCTTAGATTGTGCCTCTGCTTTCGCAAGCTCTGAAGAAGATAGCGTGCAATTCATTCTTGGAGAAGCGCGTGAGTGCATACTTCTTCGTAGTGGAAGCGGAAGTGTATATATAAATACGCACCAGCAGCAGAAGAGACTAAACTAGACCGACACGACAGTGGAGACAAATCCTCAATCTACCCATGAGGCTTAAAGTATTCCAACGGGCGTGTTCCCATCGTATTCGCTTTGTCTTTTTTTGTCATTTCCTACCGATTATGACCATACTAGTAGCAGCGGAGATTCTCCACATTTATACTGTAATATGAGTCCATTACCAATTTCCTTCTTACGTGTGGTCCTGCCTCGGTTCGAGAAAGACAATTTGAGGCTCTTTGCATATAAGTGGTGTGCATGATGAATTCTGACAAAATGGAATTTTCTAGTTTCACTCACACTGAGTAAATCTCGTGTGATATTCCTCCTCTGCTCCTTCCATACTTCCACTTACTTAGAAAGTGGAATAAAGCGAATGCTCTTCATTCAATCTTGAATTATTGAAAACTATTGATTTTTAATCCAACAGAGAGCAATATAGTCGTGACTGTAGTTTGAGGATGAACCGTGATTAGTTGAAAAGTCGCCCGCCCACTGATGATTTTTTCCCTTGATTTTCGAACATATAGAGCAAGTTTAAGTGAGGTATGGGAACAGGAATGTTTTGAAACTCATTTTTATTTCCGAGTAGAAAAGGTGGTCATATGCATTAATATTTTATCAGTGAAGCACTGTCAAACCAGCAACGAGCACAATGTCAGTCAGGTTACCAAACTACATTACTACATATAATAAGTATAGTGTATATTGAATGCGAAAGTAATGAAAGAAACGAGGAAAATATTCGTGTTCGTGGAAAGCATTCTCCTCCACTCCTCTTATGCCATGTCTCCCACTAGCTGAGAGCGTATTGTATGATGCATGCCTTTACACCACATTCATTTCCTTTGTCAATAGAGAATTCCCAGTTTATTGTGAATTCCCCGAAGCACATGCTGTGGAAAATAGAGGAGCTGGTGCTCCCTACAAAGTTCATATGTGTGTGTGACCGATGAAGATTATGATTATTCATCATCATCTCTACTCCAACGGAGCACGTCTCCCTCACTGAGTTGTGTGTTGAAAATGTGTATTCGAAATACGCTCACAATTGTGTACACACCACTTTACGCTAGGCATATGTTTTCTCCAGCAAAAACCTCGTATTTATTAAACTTTGTGTGGCTCGCGAAATGCGAATATAAAGGAGTGTGCGACTCTGTACAGTGTGCACACACACACTCTCTCTCTCTCTGAAGATCATACATAACTGAGGAAGAGGTCATTTTCACTCGAAATTTGATGGTTATGCAAATGTCCAATACTCACCCACTCGTGGAGAGTCGCTACTAACATGTTCTTCTGTTTTCCTCTCTGATGATTCGTACTCCTTTCCCTCTCTCTATATGCTACCATTTATTTATGTAGAAAGTGGTACGTGAAAGAGAAAATATTGCACGGATATTAGTCATATTACAATATTAAGCTTTGCACTTGCTTCCAGCATGTACATATACTTACACTATATTGTGTTATCTGTTATATTAGTTGAAAGACAGACAGACACCCTTCAGTGAAGTCATGCACAGATTCTATCATGTGCACTACTCTCTGCACTCAAGTTTGTTTTGTTGGGTCACGCACCACACTTTCATGTACGCCTTTTCCTTTTGCGACTTGTCTCGGTCTCTCTCTCCCTCTTTTCCATGTTTTGTTCTCCGCGAGATGTTGATGATGATGATGGCGTTGAAAGCAAAATGCATATTTTCAACGAATGTGTGGCATACGTATACTCGGAGAAGATGGAAGAAAGAAAAAAATTCCCATCCTTTATTGATGCATCATAACTTGCAAACGCATAAAAACTCCAGAGTGGAAGATGGATTTGATGATGAAAAGCATACATCTGGAACTGGATGCGAGCATACACATATGATTGCATGCATTATGTATAACAATCGCAATATTTAGGCCGAGTGTTTCTACCCCTCCTTTGGAGAGAGAGAAGAGGTAGCTTTAGTGGAAATAAAAATTACAATTCCTTTTCTTCTGCCAGATGAAAATTAAAAAATTTCTATTTGCACACCTGGGAACTTGGAAATAGTTTCACTCGTCGGCAAATAATAAGAGCAACCGTGTATTCCTAGAATAACTACCGCGCATATGGTTCACTGTACATTTATTACATGAAGGCATGTATTTATCTTGTGTGCGGTCTATCCGTTGGCTTGATATCATAGCTTCCATTCTCTCGCTCCTTCCGGACGATACTCCGCTATAATTTCTTTTTCTCCAAGGTTCCGCACGAGTAGAGATAGCGAGTGTTGCAGTTGAGCCACAGAGCTCGTCTGTGTAGAAAAGAAAATCTCACAAAAGTGAAAGCTTATCTAATTCACAGTGACGGTTTCTCATGGAAGAAATAAAAAATAAACGGAAACGGAACAGGTTTAGCAGCTCTCAATTTTTGATGAGCTCATTCTCCTGAAAATTAACGAAGTGAGAAAGTAACCTTAATACCTGAGAGAGAAAGGAAGACAGCGCTAAGCATATATCCGAGAGAGAAAAAGAATTTCAAAGAGGGGAAAGTACGATGAGAGTATTTCCTTCCACAAAATTTTTTCTAATAATGCATGTTGTGGAAACGAATGCTGACATGTCACAAGCAAAGCATATATTATACACATGCTTATAACTTATATATATATTCATATGGTACACATATGTGAATGTCAGCTAAAGTTTCTACGGACCAAGTATGAAGACTACTACAAAGTGAGTACTGTGAGGAAAGTCAAAAAATCTAGGAAACCCTTAGGTCAATTTTTATTGTTCCAAGCAAAAGACACTTGCCTGTTTCAGCCACATGTGCGAACTTTCTTTAAAACCGAGAAAGTAGAGACTTTTTCGTTCTAAATGAGGTAGTCTTGTTCTCCTACCCAAAATAAGAAGGAACCGCTTGAGAGAGAAAACAAAGCGTAAAGTGGACTTTGCCATTTTTCTCTATTTTACCCTTCATGAAGTAGTCATGTTTGTCATGTCCGCTGTACTTAAGAGTAAACGCTGAGGAAACGAAGTGAGATGATGCTAGCTGGGGTTTTTCTTGGGGAAAGTGGAAAGAGAAAGAGGAAAAACTTCTCTCATTTCACGATGATTATGTACTCGAGTATAACTGTGGTTAGTTCAAAAACTTCTCTAGCACTTTCGAGGGTGTTTCACCTTGAAAGTAACTTATTTAAGTGAAATTGGTATGTGGTTCTCGAGCTACCGTCTCTCTTAATATTTCTTCCGACATGAACATGTCTCCAAGTTTCTCTTTTTCACCTGTATTTACTTTGAGTCCCCTCAGTGCACAAGCAATCATCCCCATCAAAGTTTTTTTTTTGAAGAATTGGGCACTTTTTTTCCTGGGGAAGTGCCTCGATAATAACTTGGCAAAACATGCCCGTTGAGTATACGGAGACGGGGGCAGAAGGAGTTGCGGCACCTCGTCTTAATTAATTATATTATATAAGGGCCCATTCATTCTTTATTAGATGTAACCATTTTCATTCTTTCTCTCTTTTTTCTCTTTTTTCCGCGTTTCTACCTTAGAGAATGCCCTGGATGCGATTTCCCTGGCAAACCACTCACAGTTCCTTCTACTCTCAATGGGAAGTCTGAGGCGATTAGCTCACCAGCTTATAGACAAAGGGGTCGTTTCATATCTGATCCCATCTTGGGAGGAAACATTAGCCTTCGAGGGCCATGAGAAAGAAGACCAGAAGGAAGATCAAGAGCAGCTGGAATACAAGGTAAGAGTTGGGAAAAAAGATTGTTGTTGTTACGTTCCCGATTTCTCCACTAGTGCTACTTTTCCAGCGGTTTGTTACGAAAAAGCAAGTGAGAAAAAAGAGATGGCAAGAAAAGAGGCAAAAAAGTCGAAATCAAAGTCAACTAATAATATAACAACCGAGGTGGCTCCTGTGGTAGATGTTTCTCCTCAAATAGAGCAAAATCTATACGAGTATCATCTACGATGAGGTAATGCAAGCATGGAACTAGATTTCATTCTATAGTTTCATTGCCTTCTGTGTAGAGTAGTTAGTTCATCCCATCTTCATCACACTAAAAATGAAGAAATGGAAAGAGAGAGAGAGAAGATTGGCCAAGAAAGCACACAGCAAAGTTTTTCTCTCTTTCTCATGCTCTTATAGTTGTATAATGAATCGCTAAAAATCTGAGTTGAGGAAGAGTGGAGTCTCTGATCACAAATTTTCGCATAATGAACAGTAATTTTTTTGGTGAGTTTGAGGAAGGCCTTACACTTATCTCCAAAGGGAGACTTCTCACTCAGCGACATAATGAATCGCTATGGAAAGCCTTCCCTCAACTCAACCTTTGTAAAAACTATCCAGTTTCGTAAGGTAGCTCCTAGGTATCCTCAACGTCCACTCACCGCTTAGAAAATTATTGTTCTGCAGATTTTTTCGTAGCTTTCGATAAAATTACGTTAGTCAACATAAAATTAATTAATAAAATGTCACTCAAACGACTGCAGTGTTTTGAGGACAGACTGGAAAGGCGAAAACGTATGCGCTCACTTTTGTCTTATCGCTTAAAGGATAGACAAAATCCTTTCGAGCTTTATGACGCGGAGCATTTCTTCGTTCGGTTTCATATGCGCAAAGAAACCGTTCTTTACATTTTGGAACTGGTCAAATCGGAATTGACTGCACCCGTTAAACGTGGACCTCAGCTTCCACCATTGTTTCAATTGTTGACAGTGTTGCGATTCTATGTATCTGGTTCTTTTCAAATTGTTATTGGGGACTTGACTGGCTTGACACAACCTGGAGTTTCAAAACTCATCACGCGTGTGTCACGGGCTATAGCGAAACAATACAAAAAATTCATACACTATCCAGACCATGTGGAAGCCGTAAAATACCGTAATGAGTTCTACAAGATAGCTGAATTCCCAGGTTTATATTATGAAACTAAACTAATATGATTTGAAAGGAACTTTTTAATCGAAATTCATTTAAACCACATTTGTTGAAAGGAGTCGTTGGAGCTATAGACGGCTGTCACATAAAGATTGATTCGCCAGGAGGACTCACTGCTGAATTATTTCGCAATAGGAAGGGCTACTTTTCAATTAATGTACAAGCGGTTTGTAATGCAAAATTGCAGTTCACAAACCTTGTTGCACGATGGTACGGGTCAGCACACGACAGTAGGATGTTTGAGAATAGCACTCTTCACGACGAACTAGAAGCTGGTTTGGCTCCTGGCATACTCTTAGGTGACAGCGGATATCCTTGTTTGCCATTTGTAATGACACCGTTCGAAGGAACAAATCTAAATCCTGGACAAATGCGGTACGCATAACTATATGCACATATCTTCATCGTTTCATACTTTTCATAATTTTTGAGGTCTTCGTAGGTATAACCGTGCACAAATAAAAACAAGAAACTGCGTTGAAAGGTGCTTTGGGATTTGGAAAAAAAGATTTCCGTGCTTGTACCACTTACGTCTTAAAGTTAAAAATTGTCTTACAGTGATTGTGGCCACAGGAATTCTGCACAATATTTTGCGGTATATATTTTAACACACGATATACAGATATATATAATTGTAAATACCAAAAGTTAGTAATATATTTTACAGTTCAAAAAAGGATATATTTGAAGAGGACTTTGAAGTTTACGACGAAGAAATGTTACCGTCTTGTGCTAGTTCTTCAATTCACGGAAGAGCAAAAAGGAATGCTATAGTGGCTAACCATTTTGAGCAGCGTAAGCTTGCATTACATTACGTGCATAAGTATATTACATAACCTGAACATTACAATAAGGAAGAAGTGATGGAGTAAACAGTAAATTATATATTCTCCGCCCTAATTCCAGGTTCTGAAGGTTGAGCATTTGTAGCAGTTGAACCCTCCACGTTATTTAGCCGCTGCACTTCTAATGAGTGTTTTTCCTTGAGAAATGTAATTCGAAGATTGTGCTCCTCCTTCAAATGTTGGATTTCCAGTTCTAGCTTCGCTTTCCTTAAGACATGCTCTTCGTACTCGTAGTTCAACAGTGCGGATCTGGGATCTGGCTTCCGCTTACGTGTTGTTGCTGAGATTGTTAATTGTATCGTTTAATCTGTGTTCGTTATATTAAAAGTAAACTTATACGTTTCACAACAACTTACTTTCCACAATTGTTATTGCTGGCGGCTCTACAGTGGTATGATCTTGTTCAGGAAGGAATATTGCATTTGAACGCGGAATATTTCCAGAAGAGGTAGCACTAACATTAGCATCTTGATCTTTCTGAGCAGTGGTCAACTCGATTGGCGGAATATCACAATATTCATCTGCTAAACCAGCTCCATCCCCGTCAAACACGTTTTCTAGCGGATTCATCTGCTCCGGGATCATGCCTACGATTTTTTGTGCTTGCACGGAGAGTTCTTTCTGCCCTGATCCGCCTCCTGTTTTTCGTTTACTCTTTTTTAAAGCGCACGCCTGTTTACATAAAAGTGTAATTTAAATTACATGCTTTGTCGAAAAGAATTGCGATAAATGAAGAGGATATGTATTTAATTTTGTAAATTTGCATTGCCTCCTTCTTGGATCGGGACTTCATATTGTCATAGGCCTTGCGAAGTTGCAAAACACTACGAAGCTTGCACTGAACGTCTTTTCCGAATTCGCTCGAAATCCATTTCCACGCCTCATCTTTCTTGGTCTTGGTTCCAAAGTCAGTCCGTTTATTTTCTACAACAGACTTCTTGGTGTTGACTAGATCCAGTAGAAGCGACTTCTCGTAATCTGTCAATGGAGTTGCTTTTTTCCTGTGTTCCTCGATGCAAATAGTCTACCTGAGACTGGTCACTATTCTCCTCAAGGTCGCTCATCTTGGATCGTGAATCAGCGTGAATAGGCGAACCGTGAATATATATTAGCCGACGGAGATTTTAGCTACTAACAAAGCGTACTACTACTAACGTACATGCGCAACTGAGATGAAATGACACAAATACCCGTTGCATAATTCTACTTTCAAATGAGTGATACCACACCTTCCAGTGTTTATGATTTGTGAGTGGGCACTCAGCTCACACTTTGGTGAGTGGGCGCTAAAGTTTCCTTGGGAATGTCAACGTGAGGGAAAGGTTAGCCTTTCCCTTGACTCAACCTTTCCAGAGTTTGAGCAGTCACTATGACTCACAACTTGATTCATTATACAACT
>JAQFZW010001107.1:0-33311 GCA_034687055.1 Heteromurus nitidus
TCAGGTAATAAAAGGATCAAAAAGGTTAATTTATTGTGATCTACGCTCGTCGGTGATCGGCTGATTTCAGTTGGCCGGTAAGAATATGTAATTGTGTTTTATGAAATACATATTTAAGTATACGATTGAGGCATGTATATGCACATATAAGTATCAGTGCGATAAGTGCTTTTGGTATACCTTTAATGTTGGGAGTGAGATCCATTGATCGCACAATAAGAACTCGGAGAACATCAATCTTGTGTATCATTCATAACGCACTAGAAACTATGCCTTCTCAGTTTTATATAAGCTGTACATCTTAATCATAACTCTTAGATGAGTTTGCCGAAGCGCACTTTCCAACTTTTAGTTATCAGAGTGACTGTTTGACAGTTTGATGTCAAAATGAAAGTTAAAGACTATACATTTATTTTGATGAATATGCATTTTGCAGTGCTTTCAAGTATTGGTAGAGAGCTTAGTGAAGAGGGCAGATCAAGGGAATAAATTGTCCGACACAGAAATTTATGATTTACGTTCCTGTGGCCATTGCATTGAAAGGTTAGTAAATATATTCATTTCATTACCGATCGAATATAAGAGCTTGTTCATAACGAACGCCATGAATGCGAGCTATTTATAAACTATGCATTAATTTTTTGTCTTGCAGAGTTTGTCAATCAGCAAAGTTGGGGAAGCATGAATTCGCACGCGTCTCGCCATACCTGGTTGTCGTTCTTTTAAAGCAATTTGAAAAAATTACTGTGTATCCTGTGGTAAAGGTGAGAGAAACTAGATCTTTTGTGAAATTGAGGAGGAATGTTAAGTGTCTCCCTTTAATTGCAAATATTATGTTTTTAAATTCCAGACCCCACTTCTTAATGGTTGCTTCAAACTATTGGATATTTGTGACGATAACGGAATTTCTCATGTAAATTCTATGCTGTCAACTGGATCACGGGAAATATTTAAATCTATATATGACTTGTACAAAAGATTTTATCGTTATAAAGGGAAAGTGTAGTATAGAAGAGTAAAACTTACACTTTACATACATACGTATACACATCATGCTTTATATGTACGAGAATTGTTTGCAACAATGAATGAATGAAAATGGAAAAAGAAGATGACCAGTAATTAATCAGAATTTGTTCCATTTATGCATCTCGCATCGCAAATAGACTGAAATCTGTATTGGCACCCTTTTCTTTTTGATTAATTGTTGAAGAAAGGATTGGGGACCAGTGCGCATTTAATCAGCACTCATCGTCACTACTACGCATTATGCATCTAATCAGTGCATATGATTTTTGAAGTAAATATAACGAGTTTTACGATGACTCGCAGTTTTCACCGTTGCCTCTGTTTACTGATCACAGTTGGCTTTCATTTTTGATGCTATATACTACCATATAACTTCACGCTATGTAGGCTACTGCCAGAGGGCTAATTATAAACATTTAAATGCATGCGATGACTAATGAGTAAACTACAATTCAAGGTTGTCTGAGGGTGCAACACACTTTGTGATTGATTGGAGGAAGGCGAAGGTAAGGGCATCTTTCATCAATTATGCTCTCATCCTCAAAAATCCCAAACTACGTCCCGGTGTCATGCACATTATTATGTTTCGAAGACCTAAATTAAGTCGTGCTGAACATGCTGAACGTTTATTGAGTTTCTTCACACCACGTCAAATGTGACGATCACAAATAACTCCGTATTTTCCGCAGCTACAAATCCATACACACATCTTGAAACGCAGGAGTCATTTAATGTAACGCTTCTTGCAATTAAATTGTGGGTTACCGAAAATGGAAGCAGTTTGGGGGAAATACACAGAATTCCTTGCATCTCGAAGAACTCATTAGTTCGGAGGAAAGCCATGGAACTCAGACTGAGTTTGGTACAAGAGGAATATCTAGTCCATGTTCCAGTAACACTGAACACAACGTGAAGTTTCTCCTGCATATCTTTAACTTTATATAACTTTATATACCAGTACTATGCATTCATGACTGCACATCTTTTCCATTTAAACTCATGATGTTCTCAAATAAGCGATTTTTCCAAACTCCCATGCCAGTGCCAAAGAACACTCGAAGAGTAAAAGTCTACGAACACGAAGTGAAATGCAGTTTTATAACGTTTGTATCCATAAGTAGAGTAGTATGCTCTCAGCTCTGGATAAAAGCATATTCCAAGAATACCGAGGGTGAGTACAGGAAAGGGGAGATGAGTAACATACGATTGTATATTTGTGCGTTTATATGTGCTCACTGCACACGCATTCTCTAAATCAATGGTAACGCTGCATTAGCTGCAGACGAGAGGTTTTCACGTAGTCTGCACACTTGGTCTACGAGAAAAGTGTTCCTAGACACATCTATAGCCATAGCCAACTCTCTCACATTCACAACCCCTACAAGAAGGCTACATCTTCAGAGATGAACAGTGTACACACTCAAGCTTAAACTCCACACATCGTGCAAGTTCATGTGCATCAGAGTATCCTGACGGAGGAGTGAGGTTCGCTATTGAGCTTTATTATTCTACAGCGCTTACATATACAAACATCATCCTAGCTTTTTCGACTTCTTCAGATGAATGTGTGACTATATAGCAGCTATATAGCTTAAATGTACGTGTTCTGGCTTGCATTGCACATTATTATCCATTTCTTCTCTGCATCGTATCTGTGTGCAATGTTTTGTCGTGCGTAGAATGCAGCGATCTCGTGTAGGCAAAAGCGAGTAAGAATTTTTCATAGTACGTTTGGGGGTTTCCCTTTCAGTCGGTGGTGATCCGTCTCGGTGGTCACAGTTGTGTTTTGTGATGGCTGGCGCGTGTTATTTTTTCTCTACATCAACCCTTTGCAAGACATAACAACTGCATTTATCTTCGAAACATAGTTCATATATTTGTCAAACTTGGAGAATGAGTCCATGAGCTGAAGAAGACAATTTCATATTACTCCAACATCTGGCTTAATTCCCTGCACTTTGTGACAGGGGCCTTGTATTTCATATTTCAAGACTGTATAGTTGTAATTGGAGTAGAGTAAAAATGTATGGTGTTGTGTAGTGCGTGGACCTCCACGAACCTTGAGACTGAAAATACTCATTTTTGTCCCCTATCGTCCGTGAGTGACAAAGTGAGTTTTTGTATGAAAAACTTTGTACTTGACTTGGGATCGGGTGAAGACGTATGCGTGCATATATACGTTGTGAGCATGCATCACAGAACTCACTGTCAAAACACCGGCTTCGTTTAGAATGTGTTGTTACCTGTGGTTCAGGTCCTTAGAATAAGTACCTAAGAAGATTATGATCTGTGTTTACTTATTAGAGTATATATAATGTGACCGTCAAAGTTAAAGAGACCCTTATGTATATCACCGGCTCAAAAGCAATTTTCTTTTGAATGTTTGTCCGTCAAACTTGGCATGAGGTGCGAGGGCATACTTTGTTTGGCCTTCCCTGGAATATGTGTTAGGCTTTTAGATCATTTCATGAAGAAAGGAACCCTTAATTAACCTTATGTCATACCTTTCGTCTTATACCCGTGGTGTAATAATTCTGGAAAAATCTGGCTTGATGGAGAACAATATTATGTGAATTGGACATTGCGAAAGACATGAGTTAGCTAGAGCTTGTATAACTCAATACATGCCCATCTACTGTGTGACGTGTGAGATTTTAGAATCATGATATTCCTACATAACCCTCTGGACTGGAAAGTTTACTGCCAAGAAATTTTGCAAGATAATTTATTAGCTAAGAAAAGACAAGCAATAAGCGTGTAATGTAATGTCTTTGTTCCTAGTGGCGAACTGTGAAATAGCAACTTCAGAATTTGCATAGGTGAATCTATCGCATATGTGAACATGGAGTGAGTTGGATAGTTTATTGTGTGCATTCGGATTGAAGTGATTAGTTGCCTATCTGCAACGGATGAATTTGCA
Source organism: Heteromurus nitidus (assembly GCA_034687055.1). NCBI lineage: Eukaryota > Metazoa > Arthropoda > Collembola > Entomobryomorpha > Entomobryidae > Heteromurus > Heteromurus nitidus. Next base: position 3,950 of record JAQFZW010001107.1, read on the forward strand.
AATCGTTAATTACGGGTAAGTTTAAAATATATACATACATAACTGAAAGGAGAAATAAAATTAGATGACAAGGTGGTGATGTATACCATGAAAACCTGAAATGTTGGATATTCAACTAGAGATGTGAAGGAACTTGAGCAATCATTGACTCCATGATTTCTGGTTAAGGCCAGCTTATAATTAGTAATCCATGCACATATTTTAGCACTCAAGCACTACAGCGTAATACAGAAATAATCGATCGTTTAACTCCAGTTTTATGAATTAATGAAAGTTTATTGTGCTGGAAGACATGCCGTGATTTAGAAATGCAATCAAGTTTCATGATAGGGAAAAAATGCAAACAATAGAGACATGTAATAGTATGGATATATACTACTTCGGGGCATTTATATATATGATATACTGCATAAAACGAAGACACTTTATACTAAAGTACTTCATTAGGGTCGGGACGCCTTAACTGCAACTCAATCAAGATGAAATAGTGACAGGAAGAAGTATTTTCAAACAAGACGCAAATTACAGGGTTAATATTCAGAAATTCGCAGGATAATGAGTTGAAGGAATTTTAAGTGTAGCTCTAGTGGCTTTGTATTATGTTCCGCGTGTAGTAATTGCATGCATAAATGCGATGCAAGTAGTAATAACATATACCAGCGTACGAGCCTAATTGCAAATAGTATGTCATATTAACATTTCAATATTACTGTGATGGAATGTAGATATTATTGTTTTGGTTTTTGCATACAGCAAGTAATCAAACGACTGAAACGTAACACGCTTGATGGTTTCCTTATTGAATGAGTTTGACTTAGCGTTTGCGCTGGAGAATCCACTTAATCACCCAAAGTAGTGGAAGTCCTTACACTTGAAAAGCATATATAACTGTCATGTACTTTCAAGATTTTCCATAGTTAATTAGAATTTGTGATCTTGTTTCTCATTCGCAAATTGCATGCACGTTTGACCACGTTAATTGTATGCTGGAGGCTCTTTTTGGGATCGAGTGTGGTGAGCATGGTTCAAGTTCATTCATACTTCTCGTTTCCGCTCAAGCTCATTCCTGCATTTCAGCCTTTTACTATTTAATTATCTTTGCAAGAAGGGCAATATCTTATCCGAAGAAGGGCAATGGCAACATCATACAAAAATTAGCGTTCTTACGCAAAGATCACTTTCAAGAATCCACGAACATTTCAACTTTCGAGTTCTACTTACTCTATTTTTGTGAGATTTCACCCTTTAAAGTTGTGTAAAAATTAGTTTTCTAATGCACATCAGAGCTATAAGGTGTTTCACAAATAATTATTGATCGAATAAATAAATCATAAATGCAAATTTAATGCAACAAGACTGCAATGACATGAAAACCCATGAATTCAAAATGTTTCCATCTGGCGTAACGACCATCTTCTTGACGTTACTTTACCTTTACCTGAGTTTGAGCCGCATCAGTCGTAAGCACATGAAGGATTTTTGCAGAATTGCAGATAAAGAGCATAATATGAAAGTCGTATGCATTTAAAATGATTCAGACAGACTGTACCTTGTGCTTTGCGAATAAAAAGGTCACAGCCAGCATAAAAGGCGACAGAAACCCCAACCCAAATATGATTTGTTTTAGTTTAGATGGTAATTTAAATGCTGATGATGGATCGTTGTAGTTGTAATCGGTTAACTTTAAAAGGTAAAATGCAAGTGGATCAAAAATGATTATCTTTCCCAATAATCAATGCCATGCAAATATTGCATTTTTGTGCATACACTTCGTTTAGCCTAACTCTAGCTCCTTTCGAGTACGTCTCTAACTGCAAAAGTACTTTTAATGACAATGCAAATCATTTTAAAGTTTTAATGCGCAATTTGTTGAGTTAATGTAGTCGATCATGTACATGAGCACATATCGATCATAACATAATATTTCGTCTGCCAGCATTCTTTACATTATTATATACCTGCTCTGCATCCGGAATATTGCAATATATCAACAAAACATGTTATTGATGCCCATACATGACCAAACTCCATTTACAATCTTCGCTGACAATCTTCTGTGCGAAGATGCAGGCTACAACATAAAAAACGAGCTTTCCCAGAAGTTGACGCTATGAAAATGTGGTGCATCTTGTTATAAGCTCAAAGAAAATACAATTTACGTAACGGATGATGATGCATGACGTTCAGAAATCTAATGTAACAGGAACTGGGAAGGTACACTCAGATTAGATTAGATATTTTTGCACAGACGCCAATCATTAATTGAACGTTGTGATTTTTCGATCATATTCTGCTTTAATTTTTCATTATTTACTGTTTATTAATTTGGGCTAATTGCTTTAGAAGAACATTAAATTACAAAACGTTAAAGGGGCTCATCCATGTAATACGATACAAGTATGTCCTGCTCAGCTTATTGTGGCACTAAACTGATTTATATTCATTAATTCATTAGATTAAATCGGCATAAGTTGACATCCTTTATGAGCGACTATTAAACAATTTTTGGCCAAAACAGTTTGTAAATAATGATATTCAGTAGGTATCTGATAATTTTTGTTAATTATATTTTTATATTGCAACGGGTTAAAACTTAAAAGTAGCACGAAGAATTTCGTTCATAATGCGTATGTCCGATATATGCTATCTACAAAACCAGTCGCAGTGCATTCCAAAAAGTGCATTCTTGTGCAAGACTATAATAGCAAGGTTTGTTAATTATGCTGAAATAGAAGATGGCTTTAATGATTTAATCGTTTTCAAGTAGCGCTTGTTAAACAATATCATGCATGAATCTTTGTAGATTGTAAACCATGATCCTGTATGACGCGCTTTTCTGCGAAATGCACAACGAAGTTATCAAGTTTTTAGGCATTGTCCATAAATATGAGTTTAGTTAGAGTGAGTGTAAATTATCGATGAAATTACGACTGCCACAAAATTGTAGCCCTTGAATGTTTAAGATTTATCACAATGTTAATAAAATAATGGATATGGTATAACAAAACAAACCACTTGAAACCAGAGATGCAACTTCAAGGCAACTACGTTGCACATCAGAAGACTGGTGGACAATAGGAATGCATAGAACAAAAGCCATGATGTGGCTCTTATAAGAATCTTCAGAAGCAGCGTTATGCAAGTTTTAATGGATTGTTAAAGAAAGTCCGACTATATATTCTCTCATCGGGTCTCGTGTGAACGAGGATGCAACATAAAACGATGGACCTAAATACATATCATGCTTATAGCAGAAAGCAATCTCACGAAGTTGTTGAAATGCCAGACGCAACAATTTTTTTGTCTACATTATACATTTATTCTGCACATTTGTGTAATCGACAATAGTGCAAGAAATATGAACATAAGAGCATACATATGGCGAGACTTACGATTACAGTAGATTGGATTGGAGCCTTAATTTGGCTAATCGTAAGATACGTCGTCGACATTTAATTTGGCATAATATCTGTTGTTGTAATTTAATCTTTAATCATGATGATGATCACTTCTTAAAAGAACTAAAATACAGTTATGAACAAATGCACCAAGTGCACTGACAAACGAGAGCTCCGATTCACAAAATGCATTTTATAGTGGTGTCCATCTGAAGACTTGTCACTTGAGACGAAGGTGTCAAACTGCAATTACGCCATTTACAAACCTCTAGACTTAAATAATGCTTTTCGCTTCATCCATTCTCGTAGATATACTTCCATACTCTCGAGTATATCCATATTGTTGCATTGTTGGTTATTGTAATTGTATTGTAAGATTGTAACCTTGATTCAATTAATAGGGAGGAGATTTTGCTTCAAAATCGCATGATGGGGAGTTCCTAAAAAACCATTTCATGTGCCAAGAAATATGGGCACTTACAGTGTTCTGATGTAATACTCGTCCGCATACACAGTTATTACTTATTTCTTTCAGGAGAACTAAAGACGATTCAACAGGAATTCGATTATGAGGATTTTGGCGATTGGCGAGTTAATGGACAGGGCAGGGATGTACTAGCATATGTAACTGGATCAAGAATCAAAACCTGACAGCGGATGATGTCATCTTAAAACGAGTAGCAGTTCTCAACAGACTTATTTGCACATGGAGATAACTCGCAAGCCAATGAGAATGATTTCAATGAGAAAAGCAGACCTAGATGGAAATTTTTCTTATCCAATCTCAAAATTCTCGTAAATGGATCTTCTTCTTCGTCTTGGGATGTTGACACTAATACAGAGTCACGCACGCAATTTTTCCTTGTTAGACGAAGTGTTTTTTAAATGAATGTGAACAGAAACCAATATCTACATTAAGGACAAGGACATTTAATACATTTAATGAGATAATGTGCGATGTGTTAGAAATATAGCATTTCTGCAAAACAGATTAAGTTACTGACTCTCTCAAGGCTTGCAATTCAAATTCAAACCCATGTCTAATGTGTTTAAAATATTTTTATGAAAAAAAACGGCAAAATACAAGAGAGATAAGTTGTGAACCACCAGGATCTACACGTGCAATTGTCCCTTAATATCAACATCTACTCTCTCGACAAGTATTTTCAGCGAATCAAAACCACAACTTTTCGCGTTGTGTGTAAAACAACCAGTGTTCATCCTTTTCACAATACGATGACACATGAAAAAATAAAAATAATGACAAAGGGGCGGATTGAAGTTGGACATTACTTATTACCCTAAAGGGAGAACAGAGGAACACATATAGTCACCTAAGTCGTGGTTTTCGTTCGAGAGTGAGAGATGATACATGACACCTCTCGCTTATCCTGACGCTTTAAATGAATATAAGAGATTGGTTCTTGGTGACAGTGGTGAATTTTTTCCTCCGAGTGTGAGACTTTTCCTCTGCTCTTGTGCTATTTAGTCGTAGACGTGAGCTGACACAAAAGGATGTGTTAGTAAAAGTGTTGAGCATTATTGTTGAAACAAAAACGCGAATGAATCTTCCTTGTGCGTTGTAATGAATGAATGCACAGACAAAAAACTGATGAGAAGTGACGCTAAGAAAGACCAAGAAGAAGAAAAAGACTGTGCGTGCTTGTGCTTCACTCAACTGAAGCACATTTTCTAATTGCATTTGCATCAACCCTGCAAAAGATTTGAAAAGGAGCTTTGATGAAAAAAAGTAAGTTCAATAAAAAAGCAAAAGCGACCCTCCCATCATGACCATATACAGAGAGGGTTATAATATGTGGTTGTATGTTATTATTATTGTTACTGTACATTAGACTCGTCATATATCTGGCGAACTCGATTGTCGAAAATATATAGGAGCGTGTCCTTTTTGTTGACGGAGATAACGATATTGTGTTCTATGTAACTGTACAGATATGATATTGATGACGAGAATGAAAACCCATATGAATATATACCTACAACCTATAATGTTTGATTTCTTTTTATATCCTTAAATCCTTGTCCACATTTATTTAAGAAACTTGCTGCTATACGAACTTATTTTCACTGACGTCCGTCCGTCAGTTTAGAAAATGTGAAAATGATTTGTATGTCTGATGCTAAATAAAAGAAAAAAAATCGCTCGATATATGAGAATGAGATAGCATTATCCGTACTTTTGTGCAAATAATATAACTGCAGAAAAGAGCTTTTTACGAGAATGCAGCTGCCTCTATTTGCTCTCTCTGAATGAATGTTTACAAACGGAAAGAATAAAAACTTACAAACTTTTTCACATTTCTTTGCGAAGAGGAGCGAAAGAGTCTGAAATTACATCCGATTTTGCCTAAATAATATCAACTTGTAGGAACTCTTCCTGCAGAATAACGCATTTGCAATATATGTACAAATGTGTAGTATTATTGTAGATTCAGGGTGTTCACAAACCTGATATTTTCGTCAACAAAAGGGTTGGATTTGAAGTAACAAGCTGAATGAAAAAGTTTTACATGCTCATTTCTTGTTCGTTTTGTCACTTTTTTGACTTTGTTGTATCCTGTTTTTTAAAGGAGAGGCTCTTACCTTGTGAACTAGTGACTCAACCTCAACTGGTGCAAATTGTACTCGTTATTTAGTGTGGTTCTCTCCAAATATGGGAACTGTTTGGTGCACTTAATATAATTTCGTTAACGAGTCTACACGGAAAAATAACGGACTGTTGCTGCTGATGATGTAACGAGATAGACGAGGATCCGAGAGGAGGCCGATAAGATGTAACACGACACGTTGTTATTGTAGCTGTGAACTTCTCTCTCGTGAATCTTATATTGTTCCAAAACAAAAAAAACTTTTTTGTCCTCCCCCTGGTTCTGGTTGTGTATGACGAGATCAAGATGAAAGAGCAAGAAACACGACATCAGGGTGGTCGCGGTCACTGGAGGTGTTACCATCCCGGAAGAGTAATAACAACAACGTCGTCGTTTCGTGTTTGAACCGTGTTAAAACTAGTAAACCTTTTTCTTGAAGAAGAAGGAGGAGGATAAAGTAACGGAATATAATCTAAGGAGATTGGAGGCTAATTGTGTTTTGACCAAAAATGGATAAATCCGGGGACTGTGACTCCGACGGATCAATCTCATGGGAGGACTTTTTCGGTAAGTTTGAAAGAAAATTCATTTCACCTCTTTATTAAAGTAGGGTAGAAGTAAACGCATTTGAGGAGTTCAGCTTTCTCTTCTGTGGTCACCCTTGATGCGTGACTATAAATGTTGATGTTGGGTTGAGTTTAGAATGCAATAAAAAGTTTACCAACGAAGAACATCCATCATATTCCATTTTCCCCATATACTTACTTACTTACCATAGGAGGATTGCTTCGACGAAATGTGTGTACAACTCATGCCAAAAAGTGATGTCAACGAGTAAAAAGCTCTCTGAGCTCCTCACTCATCCCCTCATTTCTATGTGGATGCATAAAAATCAGAGTACAAAGCTAGGGGTAGATCATTCATGACAGTGCATCATGACGTGTTTGTGGCATTGTGTCGGAATCCACGTCTTCCAGACAGACAAAGTACATGACTTTTGTTCACTAAAAAAACTTTAAAGATGTGTACTATTCACTCAAAGTTGCTTACTTCAAATCAGAAAAAGTCTGCAACTTACTCTACAACCCCAACGTGTACAACCCTATTTTGATTCTGATTCATGTGGATATATCCTTGTGCGTTTCATATATTTCTATGTAGGTATGTATGTGCATTTCGTTTTTTCTGTTGCATGCATCACTTTCTCAGATTAACTTCTTTCCCAACAGGAGCAACTCAAAGCTCAACCCTGTGGAAGTAAAAAAAAATATCCCAAAAAAGAGAGAAAAACTTCGCGTCATATAATGCTAAGTAATGGAAAGGATAATACAAATAAAGTTTTCTTTTCATTCAGAAAAAAAATCCTTTTTGCAAAGTGGGGGTTCTTTACTATTTTATAAAGGAAAAATATGTGTGCATTGCGTGTGTGATCTTGATACTATATGCTGTCTGCGAAAATGTATCTCACTCAAGCATGTAAGACATTTTGTGTTTGCCTTTCTATCATATTTTCCGTTCTTCCCGGAGAAAAAGAAAAGTTGTATTTTGTGAGATAAAGAGATTTGATAACCTTCTCCTTACAATTCACACAAAATGAGCTTCTCTCTATTCTATGCACTCACGAGAGGAACATATATAAAAAATATGCGTTAACAAAAGCACGCAATGCACTCCCCCGAAAATGCATAATATGCACGCATATATGCTTGCATGCCAAAAAGCCAAGGGCGGAAGTAAGTACCGAATTCATGCATAAATTTTATCCAGATTCTTGAGAGAAGAGAGAAATATGTCTGTTCTCTTGTGCTAAATGAAAATACTCTGGGGCTCAGTTGTTCTTCTTGCCACATTCACTATAGCTGTCGTTTTCCTTTTTTGAAGTTTTTTTTTTTCGGAGAAAAAAAGTGCCAAATACCGAATAGACAGAATACAAGAAACAGACGAAGAAGAGGAAAAGAAAGGGGGAAGAGATGTGAAGAATATAGAGGGTGATGTGATATCAGTATTAAAACCCAGAGACGGTTTTTGTGCTCCTCCCGCTAAACAAACCAAGGTTTCTACATTTCCTTTTCTTTCGGAGGAGCTTCTGGTCGTTTCCTTCCTTTTATGAGAGGGAGGAAGTTCTTCCATGTTATGACCATATGGAATAGTCTGTCCCTCTGTCCCAATGCATCATATAAAATAGGACCTATATAGGTATAGGTATGCAGTATGCACCTTCAGCTTTTATAATGAAAAGGGCTTGAATTGGCTGCAAGTCTCTTTCGCTTCTGGTGAAACGGAACGTGAAAGGAGCAAGAAGGATGAGCTGAGGAAAAGTCTTTAAAATTGATGTTTTCATTTATCTGAAAATGCCCACATTTCACATCATCATCCTTCTCTCTCAGAGTGCACTCGGTCACATTGGGAAAGCACCGCGTTTTGTGCACTCCAACTCCCAGTGCACTGAGAAATGTCACTTTTAGAAAGAAGTTTTTATCCTTTAACTTGTTTTGTATGTTATTCTAAAAGCTAATAATCCAACGTTTACTCAGCCAATTTTGCCTTCTTCTTTTATCTTGTTGGCTGTACTTATATGCACACTGGGGGAAAATAATTTGTGCTTTGTATTTTTCATTTGCCTGTCAGTCAACACAGCAGAAGCCAAGCTTTTGAGTATTGACAGGACTGGGGACAGTTGTCTAAAGTTATTTGATTCCAGCATGCAAGGGCAAGAGATGTATATTATGTGTTTTCAATGTTTCAAGTAAAGAAAACCGCCGGCCGCCAGCATTGATGAAAGAAAAGAGTATTTAGTTCCGTTGGCTTATATAAACATTGCGATAGAATAATCAACAGAATCCAAACAAGCTCCGGAAAAAATAATAAAAGTACTGACAAATGTAGATTACCACATTTTCGTTAACTTCATTTCATCATTTCCCCTTCGCCGAACTCATCAACGACTGAAACCATTCATGTGGAGAAGATGTTGTACAGCTCTCTCAAAAGGGACGTACACTTCCGGTCATAACTTCGTTACGCAGTACATTTGTACAGCAGCTTAGACCACCTAAAAATAACAAAAATGTGATTGTGACGAACTCAATATGAATTCGTAGACAAAAAATTATTTGAGACTTTGAGAAGCATAGAATAAGTACATAAAAAGCCTCTTCATTACCGCCTATTGTAAGTCGATATATCACAAATTGTGGCAACAAATTGCGTATTCATTCACAACGATCCACACACAAGAAAAAGCAATGCATTAAAGGGGAAACAGGGGTGGACAGGAAAAAAACGTGTGGAGGGTCTGTGAATCTCCGGATACATTCTCTGGAAAGAGTTGTTTCTTTTTTTTATCCGTTTTCAAAAAGTTTATTATTATTCCGCTGGCAAACTTTCATTCAATATTGAGTATGGAGCACACATGCGCCACTTTTACTACTGCATATATACAAGCCATGTCGTTTTTACGTGTGTGTTTGGTGTGCGTACTGCGTAAAGTAATACAATAGTAAGTCACTCTTGAAAGTATTTTTTATGGTATAAGTAATGCAACAGAAGGATCATGAAGCGAATAATAATACTAAACAATAATAATAATATTGTACTGCGTTATATATAAAAATGGACTTTTACTGCCTGCCTTTCTGGGTGAAATGCATCCTTTCATGGACAGTGGACGTGGAGAGTTAGTCGTGGTATATTTTCTCTCTGACAAACTCAGGGAAATCCCAAGCTTTTACCGATAACATAATCTATAACTTGCCTGGCAGAGAAATAAAGCAGACAAGCTCCCTATACTTATTGTTGCAGTCATCATATAATATAATCATCGTAGGGATTATACCCTAAAACTCATGAGGAACACCGAGAGTTTTCCTTTTGGGTGCCTGCATTATTATTATGCTGAGCAGTGTTCTGTGAGTGTTTTCATCTTTTCTACAGTCCTAAGTTTGTATATATGTTCTCTGCGAGTTTTCGTTGTTGGGTTGTCCGAGTGTATATCTTATGTACGAGAGAGTGAGAGGTTGATGTGGGTGTCTGGCAGTGCGTTGCAGACAACTGCAGTTTCGTCTGTTTCTCAGCTATACCTACACTTCACTATCCATAAAGTTAATGCGTATGTGTGTTCAGCTCAGTTGAATTGCAGACGTGCATTGATACTGACATTGAATAGAAAGGGAAAGGAAAGGTTGTTTTTTTCGTAGGCTGGGCACGTGCGTTCTGCAACATCGAGTTATTTAAGTTCCTATTTTTAGGGGTAAGGGCAGGGAAAGGGGGTGGTTGTATGAATACTATGTGCTTCTATGCATGATAATGATAACTTTTGCACATGGTACACACTCGTTTTCAACCTCGTTACATGCTTAAGTATTAAGTGACTGGAGAAATAATCCAAGAGACAACCAACCGGATCTTTGTATGGAGAAAAGTGGCACGCGGTCACCCGAACTTACTTTCTTCTACTCCAACCTGAAACATGTTGAGGAAAAGGGTTGTGAGATTGAGATAGCACTGATAATGCGGCTTTCATTGCGTACTGCCGCAAGTTTTTATTACCCGAAATGGTAAATCGTAATTCGTATAGGGCATACTAAATGCAACAAATACATAAAATCCCCACTCTTCTGCCCTTCACTTCAATTTTCCCCATCGATTTTCGCCTTTGTAACACAATTACTTAAAAACGAAAAAGTGGGCTTGACCACGACCCAGAAATTGAAGTGGACTAGGGTTTAAAATAAATATATGTGAGAGATGAGATGAACTGAAATGATTGATGTTGGAAGCATTTTATACGCCTTTTTGCATATTCGGAATATTCGGAAGCCGGAGGGTTCGGTTCGTTAGGAACACTTGCATGTGCTTCCGTACGGTAGTGTGCCATCTGCTCTGCTACAGTTTTCCCTTTCTCATTCGTATAACGTGTATTTGTCATCAACTTCCACGTCTGGCCATTTTCTTCGTCACTTATCGCGTCATCATTGGCCATTGTTATCAACACACCCACGCAACGGTTCACCCTCACAAATCGAAGTGCATTATAGAACTAGGACTCATCGTCTGTCAATGTTGATTTACCATTTGTGCTAGTGATCGTAGGAGTGTTGCCCCTTTGTCTCATGTTTCAAGTTTGCTCCAAAAGTAATAAAGCTCTTGCCCTTACACATTCGCATTCATACCTAAGGTTTCGTCATTCATAAATATTTGTGGAGCATTCGTAAATTTTGAAGTGCACATTTGTACTAAACTTACGTTACGAGAATTACGCTTGAATGTTCCCTGACATTTAATTACTCTAAAATGAAAGTTTTCCCCTGAAATAAAGCCATACAATTTTGTGTACACATTTTTCGCTATAACGTCAGTGCTTATATCGTTATATCGCTTGCCGAAGATATACCCACGCCCTGAAAAAAAGTATTAAGTAGGTTTATAGCAAGATGTAGATTGGAGTTTTTGTCACAATCGTAAATTCTACATTTATGCAGCATGTCACTCAAACTATCCCCCATAAAAGATCAGAATAAGAGCCCACAAGCAACAACTGCCGTTGCGTATCATTTCACAGTAGCGTATAAATTTGATATTGCGTCGTTCTATTCACTTTCACATTCGGATTTTTCGTATCTCCATCTTCATATATTTGACCAGGCGGAGACGACGATAGTCCCAAGCAAATAGAGAAGAATGCATCTCCAGTCAACCACACACTGTTTGCTGTTCTGGAAAACTGCATCTCCCACTTTTATTTCCATTATGTCAGACGATATCCAGAAAAACTCTTCGATGATATCGTCTTTTTTACTACGTGTATTTCACTACATATTAGAACGGCCATCAGTTGAGAGAGAAAAAACTCGATAAAATTCCATGTGCTACTTTGTGTAGGATTTTTTACGATGTTGCTTTTATGTCGAATGCTCAAAAATGCCGAAATCGAGTTGGTGGTGGTAATGGTAAATGATGTTTTTGTGATATGTTGTCCATTTGTGCGTATGAAATAACTTGCATTTTATATAGCCTTCTGCTGAACAAAAATGAATCTTCCACGTACAACTCCTCCGACACATTAGTCTGCTTTTACATAATCATACATGTGCACATGCACAGGACAAACACAAACATCAATATTTACCAGGGATGAGGCTCTGCAAAGCAATATAATTGGGAAATGGGCAGGAGAGTTATATTGGCTGCTGCAAAGCAAGCCGCAATATATTTTACTTGAACAAAGTGAAATAGTGATGGTATTGGAAAAGCTTGAAATGGAAGCATGATGAAGGTCTCTTTGTGTTTTACGTATGCAAGATGAGAGGAGATGGTGTATGAAAACAACACCAATGCATGCATAATGTACAAAGGGAACGGCATTGACACACAATTTTATTACTTCTCACATGTGCAAGCTGCATTACCGTGTCTGGTCTGCCTCTGCACCACATTTAAAATGTAAGCTGGGGGATTTGTATTACTTAACGAGGGACACAGCACAACCAGGAAAAACAAGGGCTGAACTGAACTCAATGTTGTTCGTAATACGCATTTACTGATTGAGAGAGTTCTCCAGAGGGACCAAAATGCATGGACCTGAGTAGAAAAAGACTCGACTTCCATCCTGAGAGATAAATATTGCATTGCTTGCATTTATGCACGGTGACTCTATGTGAAAGAATAATCTTCATCAGTCATTCCTCATTCGGTCTCTCTGGAGAATCACCAACTTGACTGGGTTGCTTTCCAAAAGGAAACTATATACTTCCCAATTTTTTGTCCTTCATTGGCAAGTGCCTTTATGATACACAGAGAGAGAGAATATATTCTAATGTAGAAATAATGCTAACATCGTTTGATGTGAGATGTGATGAAGTACTCACTGCAATTACTATTACCACCATAATATGCAGCTATCTATCTATTTCTCAATTGTGCGTGTAGACAGTGCACACCCACACGTTTATGATGACTTTGTACTTCACAATATGATGCAGTATTTTTTCAAATGGCATCAGTCACTCGATTTAATCCTCCTCTGCCCATTTGACACGTTGCCAACGGCCGGAATATGCTGATATTTCGAATTGCTTAATCGATTGTCGGATTACTATACGTGATGAACGCCGTACACATTAGAATAGAACATGAATATGTGTTTTGTATTCTTTTGGCTTGTGGAAACGAACCATGTATGAAAGAATATTTTTCATTCGTAACTGTCATTCACTTGGGATATATGTGGGGAATATGACGAGTTGCAATTTACGCATGCATGTCTCTAAAATTCATATGCATTCATTCAGAAACGAAAGCAGACGCACTACGCACAATTCTATTCGAATATTATTCACAATACATCTGAAGTCATTATGTGAAATTTTCTCGTGGACAAGTGTCAACATTCATAAATGGAAGGATGACCATAGGCCAAACCCCAGAATTTTGATGTGAAGCAAAGCATAGAGAAATTCATTGTTTGATCATTTCCTTATTGACTACAGTAAAAGGAATAATAAAAAAGTTATTACTGTGAAGCCAAGTACCTTTTGACACTCTCTGAATTCCACCATTTTTCCTAAGTTGAATGAAAGCAACCTTGGTGGGATAGAAAGAACTATATTTCATTTTCATAGGTGAAGGTGTCTGTGTGTATCCATACATTCCAATTTTTCTCATGGAAAATAACGGTAATGTGGGTGGTTGGAGTTTCATGAAAATGCACTTTTCTTCGATCGTAACAAGGTAGGTGCGCATGTATGCAGTATATCCATGTTGAAGAGAAACTCGTGCAGACTCTACTCTACTGCAGTAAGTGCATTCACCAGAGCACCACAAGACGTAAATGGGTGTAACAGGCAGTAACGTACATCACACTGAGGTTATTTTGAATGTTTGGATCATTTCGTAAGGATGAAATATTCCAAAATTGCGTGAGAACTTCACAGTGTGATGCATTCGGGATGTTAGTCGTAGACATCATGTAAAAAAAGTAGAAATTCTCTTCAGAGATTTTCGCTTCACGATCTTTTTATGGTCTTGTGTAGTCCTATGGAATTAAAATTCTTGCCGTCTCTTAAAAGGTCACGTTTTTACTGTTTCTGGGTGTGAACACAATATATTTTAGAGCGGCACGCAGTCATCATAATCATGCTCCGCTAAGGACTAAACAGAGGGGAAGGAAACGCATGAGGAAATCACCAAACCAATACTTACATCTGAAATAGTACTCGATTCCATTGTACAAGGCAAGCCGAATAAGTGAGATTATCGAAAATTTCCTTCTTATTCGACATTTCCCGTCAGCGGTACCCAATCATTAAGGATTATTGATGACATGGTATAAGTCTTCATTTTTTTCCCGAGACAAACGAAAACGAAACTTTTAACATCGTAGCTCTGACGTTGGTACAAGAGGTCTGCTGATATATCCACTTCCCATTTCGACTGATTTGAGCCTTGATAGAGACTTCTACTTGTGCAAGACATAGTACTAAAACAAGGTTTATAAACACGAGGATCAATAACTGTCAGTCTAGTTGAAAGCAAAAAATATGTGTGTATGAGCTGATTAAGCTCTGAAAACTGTTCCAGCAGAGAATAAAGTTGAAAAATCACCCTCATTTCATTTTATGATTATAACTTGCACTGCCTGTGGTTTTCTTATGACATTTGGGAAATTTTTTGTTTAGAAAATATATGTGTGGGAGTTGTCTGACAGTTATCAACATGTAAAAATGAGAAAAACAGGAAATGCGAAAAAATATTTGGGCGCAAGTATGCGTATATCCGATTGCAAAACAGAGTTTTTCATGTTTTTCGCCACTTGCAAGCAACATTGAGCGATATGTCATGTTTTAGCTCATGGCACAAAGATGCATAGTAGATGCAAATGTATACGTATCCGTTTCAGGAGAAAACGAAACGAGCTCTGTCTTCATTTTTGATTGAAGATATGATGATTTTAATTGCACCCTCGTATTCGCTTGGGTCCGCATATCTTCCTCACAGCTACTTTTCTGCTACTGCTGTTCAGAGTAAACACACTCTGTGAAATAATGATGAGTGAGCTCGCTATAATTGGGCAACGATGACAGCAAACAAGACAGTAAAAGGCCGTAAGATAAGTTTCATACGTTTCGGGACGGGAGTAGCCGAAATACGAAGTTAGACAGATTTTTGTAGATGGAATGAAGATGGGGATTCGTTCTAACAAGAAACATTTCAAAGTTTTAAATTAGACCCAGAGGATATTTACTTTCCTGCGTTGGGTAAAGACAACTGCAATAAACCTTATTTGTCATAACGGTCATTTGTTAACTTTGCAACAGTGAGTGTTCGATAATTATGAGTTGTCTTGTAGCGAAACTTTTTTTTGTACATGTGAAATGTGTGGATGTGCAACTCACAAGACAAATTTGCATTGCTGAGCTAGACTTACATTTTTTGTGTTCCTGTTGCATCTCTACATTGAGAACACATGTACATTTTTAGGCAAGCGTAGAAAGCACCACAGTGTTGACAGTGGTACATTACTTTGTCTTGCCGATTATGGGGCGAACACATGGTATTGAATATCGTCTTCAAGAGAACGTAAAGTTTCTCTATCAAGTCACTGTTTCATATATGTATTCAAAGGTGCCAAATGTCATAAACCAAAATTGAGGAAATATTGCATTGGTCTCGGTCTTGCAGACATATTAGAAGCATATAATATAGTACATACATATGTAAGTGCGCCACACAGGTTGACTGCATTTAAATGTATGAACCTGTGTGCTGTAAATATCACGGCGAAGAAAGATGAATAACTTTTAACATCCCGTCAGTTCGTCTACTTCCGTAAAAACAAGATCTTAGACGAAGTTCATATTTCTCGAAACAGATGCGCTTTGTCTCATCGTTGTTGTAAACTGCAAAAATTCAAACTTACTGAGAAGAAAACACTTGAAACACTCATATTCAGGTCATTCATCTTTTAGGCAAATATGTACACAACGAAGATGTCATAAAATTGTTTCATTGGGTTTTGGGTGTTTTACCGAAGTGGAGGTGTAAAACCACATTTGCAATAAATGCGGATATTAAGTTGTTAAGTAAGCAGGAAACATGAACTACACACATAAATCTACGAAGTAGTTCTGGTCAGGATAATATACTCCTCACGGAAGCATTAATGAACCAACGAAAGTATTGGCAATAAAATCGAAAATTAAAAGAGTTCATAACTTTAAGAATGGCATTTTCGGGATATTCTTATTCATCGCTGAATGAATCATATATGCCTTTTGTTACTGTGATGCCACTGCTTCACTGGTCCAATTGCTAAATGGCAAGTTTTATGCAAGGAACATATATGCTAGACATCAACTCGTTTGCACTATAATACGTTTTCGGTGTCATTTTACTAATTATCCTACCGGAAGTGTCTGCTGAAGTGTGCTTGAGGAATGTAAACTGAAGTTGTACTCGGCGTAAGCTTTCAATACAAGTTTATCTCAGGGTAGCTCACGTTTTTGCAGTGCAAGATTGCATGCTGGTAATATGAATCTTTTCCAGCTTCGTTGAGTAAGTCGAGGAAGTGTAATCTTATCATCCAGGAACCATAATGACCTGGGAAGATTTTTATTTTAGATAAGACACCTCTGCAGATGCAGCCCATTGTGTCACTGCCAACATCAACAACGCCACGTACGCAAGATACAATCACAACGAAAACAACCCTTTCACCCTCTGGCTGTAATTTTTATTCTCTAATGCCATTCATTCTGTAGTCGTAGCTTTTGTAACCAGATATGACACAGGCTTGGGGAATGAAAAGGTTACACACATGGAGAAAAGAGCAAGTGGGTAACGATTCAAATGAACAAATGGAAAGAGTAACATTTCACAAGACTTGACTACCACGAAGTACACATTGCTGTTTTCTATTGCCAGTTAACTTCTGTTCTGTCAAAAAACGTTTTTAGTCATCCATCATGACTCATTTCTCATTTTGCTGTCATTGCTGCTGCTGCGTCAGTCATGCTTACACACATTACGACTAAACTAGAGGAAGTGTTAGTCGGATGATAATAATTCGTATTGAAATATACCTAATTTTGCTCATGATAAATTTTGGTGCTGGAGTACGATGTGTTATGTTATATTGAGTTTCTTAAGTTTCTTTGCCACTAGATACTGAACTCACTAAGCTTTTTGGTCTATCTGAACGTTGGAATCAAATTGAAATAGAACAGAGGTACATTATGTTTTCAGTACAGCACAATAGACATTCATCGTCGACACATTTAGTCATCATGATGGATTAACAAAAATGTTTTGTGCTGTTTTGGCACTTACTACTTCCGTCCTCTTAAAAAACGTGCCTCTAAACAAATATTACTTCTGGTTCAAAGTCACGATCAGTTTAGATTTTGCATGCGACAACTGTGTCGACTCTTCTGCTACTTCCAGGAGGTTAATGTCATCATTATTTACCACACCAGCCAAAAACGCATAAACGCAACAATAATACGTATACACAAGCCAAAAGTATTTTTTGTTGAGATGAATAAATCTGATTGAACTGAACTTGTGCCTATTAACTCGTCCATGCACGGGTTTGCAGTTTTCTCTTTTCACGCATTCAGAAAGATTTAATGCTTTGAGTTTGGCTTATTTTCCTCAGAGCTGAGTCACTGAAATGAGAGAAGTGCTTTTGTAGGATAAAGTTCTGAGTAGTTCATAAAATGGCGAGAAAAAAGCTGAGACAGAGCTATACAGACTTTTTCTGAAACCTAACCTTTAATTGCGATCTTTTTGACTGACAGCTATATGGTCGTTGATGGCTAGGAACGTACGAAAAAATTAACAGATCTCTGCTCACAATATGGTACTCGGAAATATCAGATGTATGTTTTTGTGCGAGCAAGAGTAAAAGTGCCCTCAGTGATTCTATCTCTGAGAAAAGAGAACGTGCAATATCATGTTATGGAGTTACTCTGAAAATTCTGTTCGTATCTTCCTCTATCCAGTTTATCATTCCCTGTTTTCAGGACCCATAAGTGACATGGTACATGCAAGTATACATTGAATTGGAAGTACTATTTCGGCACGAACATTTTCTAACGAAGAACAAAGCCTCTTTTGTTGCATTTTCTGCTACTCACTCAGCCTCAGCCAACTTGATGACTGGACAACTATATAGCCACTCATCAATCCATCAGTTGTCATTAACTTACCCTGTAGCATACGTATGAAACGATGGAATATGACATGGCAAAGCTGAAATCTTCTCTTCAAGCTCTTTTATCCAGAGACTATGAAATATTTTGCTCCAAAATAAGTATATGTGTCTGAAGAACAGGATTTACGGAGTGTGGTGTGGTGACGCAGGCAGCTCACAATGTGTAAAATATATACATACGTGCGAGTGAGTACGTATTAATTTCGCATTTGATATCGTTTGTGAAACTAGTGAAGCATTCATCGCGGAATAAAAGTCATGTTCAAAAAATGTTTTTCTCCTCTGCCATGTTTCTACAACAAGTTCTAAGACAAATTGATGAATGTTTGCATCAAATCTACTACATGAAGAAAGGTTGAAGAACTTGATTGTTGCTAGATTGGATTGGAAAAGAATTCACATTTGAGGTGGATGTGGATGATGACCTGCTGATAATATTAGGCAGAAAAAAAGAAGGCTAACAGGCTTTTGTTTATCGGGAACAGGATACCTATGGAACAGCTAAACTGATAACAGTACAAAAATGCTAGAGAGTTCCTTTTTTTCTAGCTGTGGTCGGTTATATCACTTCATTCATTTATAGCCATCCGAGCGCAAGTCGTGACTGACCAGAAAGCATTCAACTCTACTAAAAAAATCTCTAAATATGCAGTGGGAGAGAGGGAGAGAGATTTTGTATTCCTTTTGTTTTTATGGGTAGTTAATGATGATTAACTTGGGTTGAGCTAAGGTATATATATTCATCCTCAGCGAAAAAGGAATACAATCATGCACGCTGGAATGTGAAGAACATAGAAAAGTAATGTTGGAACACCTTGACTTAATCTGAAATGCGATAAGGGAAACAAGGAACAAGAACGAAAACAAAACAGGAGATGAAGAGAGAACAAGCTAAAGCTACATGTTATACACAAAGTTAATACATATGTACACTGCTTATAAACTTTTACGTAATAAAAAAGGCAACTCTCTTCTTTTACCTGCATACGTGATAGATGATTTCTGATTAGAAATGCCAAAGCAAGCGTGGAAGATTGATTGAAAATCAATGAAAGAATATACATTTCTCTCCTTAAACGCTTTACGTGCAGCGCGTTCTTTTATTACTCGACAACGAGCGACTGATATCATATCGATTGTCTCGGTAATAAACAGGGCTGGCCGATAAAAACCGGCTGTGTTGTTAGTTTATTGTGTTCCAGTCAGCGGGTTTATATTGATGAGCTCTTATTTACTACTTAAATGCAGTTTTTGAATTGAGAATATATTTCCTTGAGCGCACATCATCTATGCACTCGCGCATCCATCATTTATCTTTCGTTTTTTTGCATATCGTGGTCGCATTGTTAATGACTTTAGAATGGGTGTTTCCATTCCACACGCGGCTGTTTTGTCCATTTTACAATCTGTTCGGAGAAGAACGTGGGCATTAAGGCATTTTAATGATGTAAAAATTCACGCTCTTCCTTCAGATTGTATTTATCAGATCTCTCTCAGAGCCGGAGTTGTTCTCTCGTGTAAGTAGGTAGTAGTTGTAGAGTTTAGTCGTGGACGCAAATTGAAATTCGAATATGGTATTACGCAACACATTGTTCTTGTTCAAGTATTGCTCGTGGCCGGAGAATAATGGCGAAGAGAAGAATAGAAGGATATTCAAGGAGGTTTTAGGTAGGCAAAAATGGTTTACTTATGACTGTGACGCGTTTCTATTCTCCAAAACTAAGCTTCAACAAAACTACGACGAAAATTTTTCTGTTTTTACTTCCCTTTGCAAATACAAAGTTGGAATTGACTTCATTGCAAATGGTACAGTTGGTCGAGTGTTTTCCGAGTATAATTTTCATCAGAGAGAAGCCAAAATAGCAACAAATCAAGATTATACTGCATTTTATCAAATCATACTCTCTTTACGTTGACCTTGAATTTAATCATTCTTAATTCAGCTCAGGATGCGAGCTTTTGTACTCTCAATTAGAGATGAGATGGAGATATTCTATATGTGTTTTTATATTTGGAGGTATTTATGCACACAAAAAAGATATATTCTTTCTTCAGATGCAGAGAGAGAGAGAGAGAGAGAGAGAAGTTTACTGGACAGCTTGTAATGATGAATGATTTTCTTCTGTAGTGATGCTGTTGAGTGCTTGGAGCACTGGACCACAGAGAAACCTTGCACTTATCCCGTCTTCATGACTTTTTTTCGATTTGACGAATGGAAGTATTTTCCATGTGACGTGCTTTGAGATACATACCTTCTTTCACAGACTCACAGGAGAGAATAAAATTGGAATGATGAGTAGTTGGACATAAGCACATTTTTGTGGTTGTGCACTCCAGAAATATTTCAAATGATCCTTAAAAATGAAAGCTCTCTTCAAACTGAATGGCTAAAGATTGCTCAATACAAAAGCACGCGCATTCTTTTTATTGGGATCAAACTGTTTGGCTCTGTGTCTTGTGATAAAAATGTGTAACAAGAAATACAGTAGGTTGGCGACGAGCTGATAAGAACTTCATCGTCGGATTTTTGATAATGATTTATAGAGGGACAGTTACAAGTCAAATGCAAGTGAACCATATTTTTTTCCTCGAGATTGTTTTAATGTCGCTGGTATGTATATGATTATGATTAGGCTCTGATTGCTTAGCATCTTGCTTCATTCCTCAATCTTCAATTGCATACAGGCATATTTATGGTTCGAGTAGTAACAAATGTATGTTTGAAGGCTTTCAGAGAGCAGGTACGAAGCTACAAAGATGCCTTGATTTTTTCACGTCACCCAACATTTCAGTGATTACAGTTCCAAATCCAACAACTTGCGGTTGATTCATGACGTTCGTTTATGACATGACAGTAAGAATTGATCTACAGCTTTTGTTTGATAAAATTCCTCCGCGCACTTCAGTTTCTTAGCTGAAAGTCAAGGTTGGGTACTTTTCAGTTTTTTATGGGTGTATACATGAGTATAGCAGAAGCTGTCATCGGTAAAGTGTCCTTGTGGAAGAGAATAAAAGTCTAGCCCCCTTCAGAATTGACTTTCGATTGCACCAACGCAGCAAAACAACCCGTGCAGCATCTTTTATGCATGTATACAATAGGCATTTATTTGTGAATCCTCTGCAATAACAAGAGTTTGCGTTAATTACATGGTTGGAAGAAGCCAACCAGCCAGTTACATACTGAATTGGAATATATTTTAACAGTGAATTGCGCCACAATACTACGGCAACATTCAACTCAATTCATGAATGTATTCACAATATTCTTTATGTGTGAGATAATCTGTCCGTGCATTATTCATAAGTGGGGTGAGATTTGTTACATAGTCGCAAACTATTTAACAAAGAACTCCAAATTAAAGAAGGTGAGCATCCTCATCTTGCCGTTTTGCTCTCTGCTCACGTGTAATTGGGAAGTTTAGCAGGAATGGACGCAGGTCCTCGTACACATGTTAGTAAATGTCTTACATAAAATGCTCAATATTCCAATGGACGTTCTCAGACGTCTCTGCATAATAAGCGTTTTTTGTTGCGTCCAAGCAATCGATACTATAATTATAAGCAGTTTGCCGTAGAATATATTTACACAACTTGAACTCATGCTGGTCTTGCCGATGCCTAAAATCAATTTAGCAATCATAACTTTTTCTGGTGTTACCTGTCCTGCAAGATAGTACTCAAACAAGAGTTGTTCGTTGTATATGTTCACCTGTATAAAATTATCGCAAAAATTCTTAGCACGCGTTCTCACTTTCGACCGCTGTCTACCTACAATAGCGATCATCAGTATCAGTGCATTATTAGTATTTCTTGTATTTAACTCATTGTCAATAGAAAATGAAAATGCTATGTGAATATTCATTCTGCTGTTTTTTTCTTTGGTACAGTCGGCTGATTATGTATGTACACGTGACATAAAAAAGTATTTAACAATTTTGCTTCGGATAGGAAACAGACAAAGTTAACTTTATTGCAAATGAAGAGTCTGCTATATTGTCTGTTCCTCTTCGCAGTTTTTGCTGACTGACCAAGTGGCTCTTAATAGTGGCAATTCGTGGTAACCAACAAAGCTATAACGCGCTCACCTTCCTTTTACTACAAGTTGCAAGTTGTATGTTGCTTACTTGGAGCATGGCGTAAATGGAGGTTTGCCTGTAAATGTAATTGATAGATGATTTTTTTAGCGGAGACATGGACATGGCTACAATTGTTTGCAATATCACTTTCCATCCCACAATACATAACACTAAACGTTATCTGCAAACTGGACCAGAATGTAGAATGTATTTAGAAGAATGTAAAACGACTGTTTAGGGTACTAAGAATGTAATAGTGTGGAATTGGTAGTCTTGAAGTGATTGTATATATTGTACAATGATTCTAGAAGTTTATATGGATAACTTGGAATGAACATGTCTTGGATGAGTTTGATTTTTTCAAGTCGCATCTGCATTTGAGCATCTCTTGCCATATGCTATATATCTTGATGTGCATTGGAAACATTTTGTGTAAGTATTCTGTCTTGCCAGTACAAAGTCTGTTCGCAAAAAAACAGGATCTCGGGGAATTCTTCTAGTCACTGAATGAATTAAATATGACTTGGTATCAATTAAGGAGACTTCTAAGACTCATGGAGTTTCAGGCTGGAACCAGTTGTAGAGGGATTAAATCTACTTTTTGAATATTGTCCATGCATTGTGATTGTGACATTGAGCAGACTACTCGAATTGCAACGACAAAGCTCTACTAAAAATTATGGATTGCAAGCTGCTTTCTGAGTGTGACTCGATCCGACCACGATAGGTCAAAGCAAGAACATAACTTTTGTACCTCACAGCTTTCACATCATCCACCACACACAAAATTGTTTTCGCCATACGACAAAAATCAATTTTCTTTCATTCTCGAGATGAAGACGAGACGAAAATGCACAAGAAATTGAAAATAAATTTAAGGAAAGTGACGTGGATTGACAAAGTCAATGCCACAAAGAGAGGCTTTTATACTAACTTCACAGATCAAAATATACTAGTAAAATCTGGCTCATTTGAGATGCTGTCCTGATAAGTAACAAGGCGTTGCAAAAAATATTTTATTCAGATTGTGTGAGATGAGGAGGATGAGCATGAGAACCAGAAATATCTTTTTGCAGTTGGAATAAGACCTGTTGTATGAACACTTGCGCGATGTATTGCAGACGCATGTCGTTCGTTACTTTGTGATATTTATGAACCTGACACATCAGAGAGATCTCTTTCAGATGTTTAAAGGATGTGTGTACGTTAACTGAATAACGATTGAAAATTGCGAACACGTGCACTCGTCTTTTCCTTCTGCTATTTAAGATGTACAATTAAACCCATTTTGTGATGCTAGACGCACAATCCTTTCTCCTTCTACAGAAAACCAACTACATAACCCAAAGTTTGAGTTAATAATATTGATGATGCCACTGAAACCAATGAGAAACATTGGGTTCTAAGGGATTGGAAACACCCTTTAAACCTCAGATCCAGGGAACCTTGTACTATCTGCGTTATACGAGTTATATATATCCGCTTTTGCACCAGGTTTGTGGTGTGCATGTCTACGTAAAACTCAGTCATCGCAAGTCAATGTCAGCTTAGAAAACAAAGTTCAATAATCCGTTCGGTTTGTTACTATTCATCTGTCATTAGCAAGCAGAGAATTACGCCAAACAAAACTTGGGACAGGCAAGTAGATCTTTTAGCTTAGCGAATATTTGAAACCTTGTAAAGGTCTGAGAGTTTTGGAATGGATGTAGTTTTGAAGGTTAACGAGGATCATCCTTGTAAGCTACTCGGAGTATAGTGTTAAGAGAATGTGCCTCTTCTTTAGGATTAAAATTGCTCCCAGTTCATCCTTCAGTGTCATTGCCAAAACATCGTGAAATGTCTGTATAAGCCAAATATTTTCTGCTCTTGGTTTGTGTTTGAGTCGTACTCGAGCCTGCGAGTATTCGGAGAAGGGGCATAGAAAGTGACTTCGCGAGGAACAAAAGTATCTTCTTCAGAAGCTTGATTTCTTATGACATTCCACTGTCAGTCAAAGTCATGTCAAAATCATGTAGGATTAGCTTTCATAAAATCCAACTCCAGCAAAGTTTATAAGCTACCAGGAAAAGTTGTACCAATGCATGGAAGAATTTTACAGATACTTTGCAGAAAGTAAAGGAGTAAGGGAATGCATACAAATTTAGATTATAGTAGTAAGCAAAGCACACGATTCGCAAGGCCCAAATCTCTATTGCTTGCTCGAGCACGAGGAGCACATACTGTTCCAATCTTCAAATAATGGTTTTGAAAGTTCGAATTATTATTTCTTACGATTAGTTCGTAGGTAATACTGCACCTAATATATGTACGAAAATAGAATTGGGAGAACGAATTGTAGGAATATATGACCAACGAACAAAGAAAAAATATATGATAAACAATTTTGTTGCTCGATTTGCTCAATGAAATAGAATTAAAGACATGATATCCACCCTCGTATATCTGTTCAAATTATTCCCACGCCTTTGCATCTGTCATATTATTAAATGTCTATATAAGTCGTTCATTGTTACACGAGCAAGTGTAGGAGTAACTGTAATCATGATGAGGTTTGTCACAAACTTCCATTACAAACCTTATAGTTCCGCACGCACACCACCACACACACAATTCATAAATGTATACATACTTACGATTAGCACGACTGCGAAAAGTAACCGCTAATAATAATTATCATGAATTACAACCATGCAGTCATTATAATGATAATATAAAAGACTGGACGAAACAGGCGTTGATTAGTTTTATGAGATGTGTTAACGAAACTAGTTAGTTTTCGCAGCGTGAGCAAATAGTCACATAGGATGGCCAGTTATTATTTGGTGTTACCTCCTTGAATAGTCAACACAAAGCACAATATACTAAAACGCTTTACTAGAGGTCAAGTACATTCTATGAATATCGTGCACATTGGATACTAGTTATATAGGTACCAGCTACCATTAGCCAGACATGCGATTCAGAATCAGAATTCCTCCCTGCTGCACGTGTTTGACTTCTACACGTTTTATTATAAAAACCAGGGAAAGATCGTTGTGTCTACTGGTGTGACCTGGCCTCGTAAGTTGGAAAGGAAATACTCAATAAACTACATCACACCAACACTACGGTTATGTATTCGTGCTTTGCTGAATTGTTTGAATCCATAAAAATTGCTGGTATTGCAGTGAAAAGTTACCAAACTCTTCTTCCGATATAACACATAATATTCAATCTTCAAACTTCATGTGTAATGTGTAATCTTGAACGCAAGTTAAGGGCTCGGAGGCAGACGTGCATTGTGTATCATTAATGTATGCGATGCATAACTGGATTATATATTTGGGCTCGGCCAATTTGCGCCTTGTACAATGGCACCTGTACACATTGCGAATAGTTTTGCTTGCAGTAATGAGCGAAGCAATAAAAAGGTGTCTGTAACTTTTACATCTAAATATCCACTGTCAAAAGTTTACTGAATGAAACAAAGTTTTAAAACAATCCTGTACAAAAAATAGTTGTCAACCCTATAATTTGTAAAGTTTTACATTTGAGCTTCCTCTGAGGTAGCTTGTGTGGTGTTTGTCAGAAGAACACGCACGGACAGCTTTGCTTGTTGACCTGTCCCCCTGTGCGATACGGCGTGGCGTGCATTTAAAGTTCTAAAAGCTGGATTGTTGCGAATCTTTGTGATGAGATAAACTTTAACGGTGGTCGGCCGGTGGGGTATCTATAAACTAATGAATGTAAACTCCGTCTTAAGATTAAGATGTAAAATCTACAGTAACGTACATAAATAATATACAACTGAATGCCATATGCACATACACTTATGCAATATGTATGAAACTATAATCCGAACGATTACGTATGAAAATTTATGCACATTTTAGCACGAATACAAATGGGATCCTGAGAACCCACAGGTTTCACAACACAAGACGCATGACTTCCTCGCGTGCTTACCCGCATTTAGGAAATGTTGTGATAAGGAATGTTGGAAGACTCTGTTTATAGTAATTGTACACGAACCAATGCGGACACATTAACTTTAATTTACATGCAAAAATGGTGACTTTAATTAAGGATATCACAAAATGTTGCAGATGTAATTAGGAAAATAGGATATTTTCTAAATACATATCGGGGAAAGTAGTCCATTTACCATGCACAAACTTATATAAGAATTGCCATATTCTAACGTTAAGTTCTTGAGAAACAGGGTTGAAAATGTTTATTTGATCCATAATTTTCGTGAAAATATTATTTCATGAGATTTATTTTGTGAATATTTGCTCTGCAGATTAAGCGTTTTAGTTGACGATGTGGGAAATGTTTCTCTGTTCTCACTGTATATGCGCTCTGTAAATACAAGGCGAACGTAAATTGTAAATTATAAGTTCCAGCAAACAAAGAACATTCGTTTGTAATCTCCGCAGTTTGTATATCCTATGCAAGTAAGTGTAATAAGTAAGCACTGGCGCAACTACAAATTGTGTATCTCAGCGCCAACACGAATCTGCTCCGCTGCATCTTGAATGTTTGGAACAAAGAATGTTTTTCTATTGATTATAGTAGTTCCGTTTGCTTCCACACCATTCCATACACTATATAGACTCACACGACAACAGTCATGATTTATGTAACTCAAAACAAATTGTCCAGAACGTGGCTTAGCAGATGCTACCATCGTAAACATTGTGACAAGAATGCATCAATAACACGTTTTGTATGTACCCTGAAAATCTCATATATCAGAGTTACGAGTATTGCAGGAATTAGTAATTCAATATGAAATTCTGTTTATGAATCAATTTCTGAGACACTACAGAAAGCCATAACTTATACTACCTACATATACAGTAGAATTAGAATGTTTTTGTAAGTTGTGGTTTTGGTTATTTCTTTGAGTACACCTCGTAAAATTAGTTGACGAAGTTGTGCAATATGACAAGACATGAATGCACACTTTTTCCGAATACATGTACACATTACATTATATCTGCAGCTGAAATAGCAATGATATGCTGGATAAATATTCTCTTCAAATACAAAAAGAGTTAATATGCTTCCCGTACGTTTCAAAAGTTCGGAGGAAAAGGATTTTATGAGTTGTTAGAATACAACTTGAGACAAATAAGATGCTTCGGCATTAAATGTAATGTATTATTACCATATGCATGAAAAATATTTACGTGCCGAAGTTTTCCATTTTACGAGCTTTCTGGTTTTGGACACCCCTTGTATTCAATTGTGCAATTCCCAAAGCAAATTGAAATACGTTCTCGGAAGCTATAAAATCCAGAAGGAAATCAAACCTGGGGGAAGAAAAATCTAAGGGAGAGAAAATGCATTATAAAAGCAGGGACACTGGTGTGCTGAGCACTGTAAAAGAATATACACATGACTGTTCCTTGTTCCTGCAGAGATGACTATTTCGGTAGGGGTGCGTAGGAGTTTAAACCAAAATCGCTCACAAAATCGTACTTATAAGTTACGCTAAAATGCAAGGCCATGAACTCGAAGGAAAGGGGAAATCGTTTGCTATTCTTTTATTACAAGCGCACACACATTTCCTTGATACTGCCTTTTATTTTTTTACTGTACTCGGCTTCCTCCGATTGTATAATGTACTCAAAGCTGTTTTTGACATTTCTCTAACGGCAGACTTTTGAACAGACTACGCACACAGAAACGCACATGTTCATTCGGTTACACAACACATTTACCATCATTATTTCATTTATTTTCCAGTCTGCTCCAGGACTTGGAAAATCAGGCATGACAAACAGTAGCGAGTTGAAACACGTTAAGTTCAAAGGACTGTGTTAAACAAAAAACGACGCTTATATAATAATCATTGTGTCAACTGCTCAAGCACATAAAAGCGAGAGAAAATCTAATATCCTGTCTCGTTCATGGTTTAACGCAATTCTGACAATAAGGCGATAAAGAACGAATAAAAGCGATGGAAGGAAAGATGTTTCTGGGGATAAAGAATGATGTCGTGATATTTTGGGTATATGAAACATTTCATCTGCCGTCTAAAATTCAGAAGCGTTCTTTAACATACACGAAGCGAGTGAATATTTCAACAAAGAGAGCTCTAGAGTCAAGCCCAAGTGAGAAAAATGGTCTTTGACTCTGACCACCCGGCTTGATTCTTATAAACTAACGTTTTGCTCTGTTGCTAATGTCGATGGCAGTTCTGTTGGTGATGAAGCGCCATTCCTCCAACTCTTTCCTCCAACAGCGCAGCGGCTTTGCTACGCACAAAAGTACAAAAGAAGTTCACACAAGGGGTTGTTTTTTGCACTGTAAAAACTCATTTTTATATACTTTTCTCGCTTGCGGTCGAACTTTCAAAGTTGGAAGTAAAAAATACGTATATATGCTTAATTGTAAGCCAAGGCCAGATCAGCAGAATGTGCCGCCGTGAGCAAAAGCTTTTTACGATCAAACAGAAGGCACGAAAAGGTGGATGAACATGTACACAATCCCAACAAAGTTACACATTATACGAATTTTCCTTTGACCATGTGAAGATGAGTAATGACTTTTCATGATAATTAAAAGTATCTGTTCTAGGAAACGAATCAAAGCTGGAACAAAATAGGCAGCTGTGTAGACATTTGATATATTAACTATCTTCCTCATTTGCAGAAAATTCGTATTTTCGAACATGTCATTGCTCAAAAATTCATCTATAGGTGCTTTACGTTGTAATCAGTACAGTTCGTTAGGACGTGATTGAGTGCTTTATCTGGCATCCTCTGGCAAAGGACAAGAATGGAATGATAGAGAAAATGTAGTTGTGTTTCATTGCGGTATTGGTCGTATTTAAAACAAAGTACAACAGTTTTACCACGTAAGAATATTCTTATCTCCTCTTTCATGTTATTAAAACATGTTATTTATGTCTCTTGGTTTTCAGAGACCATTCTCAGTTCAATCATATGAAACTTGAGTTGTAAATTTGTAATAATAAAACATGGCAAAAATTCATTCTACTTACGTAGTACTTTTCAGAGATCGTTAGCAGACTTTGACTATCAATATCTAGACAGAAAATTTATCATTTCCGTTCAT